>RJWJ010011577.1:0-44037 GCA_004363605.1 Indri indri | reverse complement strand
TCCCTTCACCTGTTTTATTCCCCATTTTTCATTGCTTGCCTTCTTTATACAGATCTCCACAATTTCCACTCAATTTTTGTATGACAGTGGATGCAAAGTTAATTAATATATGATCACGACAAAGTTTTTGCTTCTTACTCGCAGACCATTTTGCCCTAACCGGTTCCTCAATCGTGTGCTGCCTGGTGTTTGCTATTCTAGGAGTAGTTGAGTTTGAACCTTTTGTTCTTCAGAAATTAATGTAATATCTCAGAAATAGCAGCCTCTCTCTGCCTGGGTGCTTGGCAACCTGAATCTCCGTGGATAGGTTCTTTCGTAAGTCGTATGAGTTCTAGGATATGTGCCACAAAAGGAGTGCTTAGAGAATCACCTGCAGAAATGGCCACGTTGAGGGCATTGTAATGTTCTAGGTATTTAAAATGTTGATATTCCCCCTCCTTGCATGGTGTGCTAGTGACTGGCTCCCTTCTCTCTGTTCGAGTAAACATTGGCAATTTACTTCCCTTTAGAAATGTGTTACTGTAGCCATCACAGAGTTGTTAGTGTTTTTCGTTCCTAATGTCAGTGATAATTTTACTCACAGAGTCCCTGCAGAGATTTAGCTCAGCAGGAAGTAAATCTAGGTAAGATTGCCTTGAAAATTGATCTAAAACAATAAATGCTAACTATGTCATTCCTTTTATTTTAAAAAGAAATCTGTGTAACTAATTTGATTATGCGGCGTAACTAGTGAGGACTAATAATCATGTTTTGCCATGGCTGGGACCCCATTCATTTTCTCTCTCTCTCTCTTTCTCTTTCTCATCTTTCTATGTCCATCTCTATCTCTATCTCTATCCCTGTTTCTCTGCCTATAGAGGAAGAAAAGAAGTCAGGGATTAAAATGATTCACACTATATTTCTCTAAGAGTGAAATGTCATAGTAAAAATGAAAGATAGAACTGTTTACTCCTGAGATGCTGAGAAAGTCTAAACTCTAGCTCTCTTAGAGTTGAGGGAGCTAAATATTTTACCAGTGTCAAAATGAAAAGTCTCGAAAGAATAGGTATTTTAGTTTTAAATGCTTCATACTTTCTAAAAAGAGGTGGTTTTTTAGGGGGCGAGTTCATATTCAAGAATGAGCTTTTACTGTGACACAGGACATCACAATAAAAAGAAAGAAATGCAAAAAATGGGAAAGACTGAAAACAACAACAAACAACAAACTACTGATTCCCATTCTTTTTGGAATTTAAAGTCAGTCAGTAATGAGGAGATACAAATTTCTTGGAGAAATTTAGCTTAGGTCAGTTTTCTTTTAATGATACTGATGCAATAGCCAGTTATATATAATCTTTTCACTGTTGTTGAATTTCTGTGGATTCTGGATCATTAGCTGTGCACAGATCCAAATTTGTGGCTTAAATATATTTTTCCTTTACATCTTGTCAAAAATGTATGCTTTTAGTACATCTTGGACTCAGGAAGATTTAAAAAATCACCAATAATTTAAGAACAGTTGTTGGGTATGAACAAAGTTTCAATTACAGAATATTTCCAGATTTTATTGACTGTGCAAGTATACAGTATATTACAGATACCTCTGGGCTATTCACTGGATATGAATGGCCTGGATTATGGTGATGTTTCTGAATGTGAGTAAGTAATAGGAGGGTGAAATTCTAAACTTCATTTTTATTGAATGAAGTTGATTTTTTTACCCCCACTAAATTACTTCCCAAACATAAGATACCTAATATCTTAGTAATAGCCATCTTCCAAAGCACTGGTTCCTTCAATGTGCTCAGAATATCATGCATCTTCCAGATCACAGAGAAAGCATTTCTGTGCTCTTCGGGTTGCAGTGGTAGGAGTAATAGCAGTCTTGTGTGACAGATTTTTCAACTTTAACCCTCTCACTCTCTGCTAATTAGAATCATATGGTCATACACTTTTGTTTTCTTTGTGTAATAAATTTCTAAAGATTCAGCGAAATAGTTTCAAGGTTGCCTTCCAGTAGGTACAAATATCTCAGCTCTTGCTTCTTCATATTTTCTTCCAAATTGGCCTCGGTCTGGGGGAGCTTAATTAGTTCAGACTCAGTGCAGTTGGTTACACCAAAGGTATGTCTACACTTAACATTTTTTGTTACAGAAAATACGTTTTTGACCACTTTTCATAGCTTTTTGTTGTTGTTTACCAGTTCGTATTTTATCTTGGCAATTGAAAATCTTGGGGGAGGCCAGTCTAAAAAATTCTTAGGTTTTCAAGTTGGGTACACAACTGTTTCCTAAAAAGAACTCCTCTTCAATACCTTCTATATTTCATTCATTTAGCCTGTATTTCTTGCATGCCGATGGTGTGCCTGGAGTTATGCTTTTTAATTGCTGGTACCCTGAATATGTAGAGAAAAAAATGCCTCATACGGTAAGTCTCTGTGTGTTTGGAGTGTCACCTGGTTGCGTTTGCATCAAGCTATCCAGAAGGATGAATTCTAATGATCTATGGTATTTATAGGCCTCAGAAGAACCAGGGATGTGAATTTGCCGTAAGCTGCCTCGGTATTCCCCATTCATTGAAGGAATGCATTTGTATTCATATAAACAATTTCTTACTATTTTTCTTTCTGGAGAGAAAACAGTGATGTGTGGACTTTGTCACCGGACAGAGACCCTTCCAGATTGCTGTTGCAGTCCTTCTGGGTGTCTGCCCACCTGATTTAGAGGAACCCCTGTTTGACTCACTAGGACAGTAGTAAATCTGCCATTGCATTTTTGTAGACAGGTATGTGAAGGTGGTGTTCATTATGGGGTCAGCACCACCTTAAGGGTTCACACTAGAGTGAGGGACCTCTGGGGTTGACCTTGTGGGCTAGTGGACGGAGGGAGAGACAGATGCCTCAGGTCAGTAACTTTTTCACTTCTCTCCTCCTTTCTCTGCTTTATTGTTTGTAGGAAAACTTGTCTGAGAGGTGTGCAGTTTTGCCTTGCCTAGGCATCTACCTTGAAATATATCTGTTTTGATGCCCTGGGAGAGGTTGGTTCTAACGTCTTTTCATTTTTATTTTTTTATTTTATTCATAGCACTTGCAAATATACTAGCATAATAAGACATGCAAATAATGATTTAGGAGCAGGAAGGAACGAGGTTTAACTTCTATATTAGTGGCAATTTTTTTTTGCTTTTAGACTAACCAGTTATCATCGAATACGTTTTTTTCGCTTAAAAGATTAGCTTTATTTTTTTCCTCTGATATAATCAATATATTTTTTATTTTTATTTTTTTATTTCAGAATATTATGGGGGTACACGTTTTGCTTACATGTATTGCTTTTGTATAGTTTGAGTCAATGTTGTAAGTGTGCCCATCACCCAGATAGTGTGCATTGTACTCGTTAGGTGTGAATTTACCCAACCCCTTCTTCCTCCTCCCCCCTGCTTGATTTCCATTGAGTTTTATTAATACTTCCGTATGTGCATGCAAGTGTTGATCAATTAGTTCCAGTTTAAGGTTCTAACTTCTTGGATTGAGCCTGAAGCAGGGGTTTTGACTTGGAGCTCATGAAGAGAGGGGTCCCTAAATGTATGCATATACACACACCTTTATGTTATGGGAAAGCATCCATGGAGTTTGTCAGGGTCTCAAGAGGATTCTGTAACCCAAGAACGGCTAAGGCATACTGCCATGGAAGAATTGATCAGGATCCAGTTTAGGGCTAGATCTGGCCCCAAACTTATCCCAGTGTTTGTAATTAGTCTGAAGGCCTTCAAGCAATTCAGAGGAGTGAAAGGGGTGTAAGGATTCGTAATACCTTTCTCAGGATTTCTCCAAGGATTATGGAGAAAAATCCCTAGGTTCTCTGTAGAATAGAACCTTTGCCGGGATCAGTCCTTGGGCCTTCCATGGACAAAGAATTACCCAGACTAATCTGGCCCCAAAGAGTGTAGGGGGTGAAATTTAAGGCAGCGTGATCCTTACCCAACCACCCAGATCCCTTGTTAGATGGCTAAGTGTGATGCGTGCAATACAGTGAATTTTCTGTTTGTTTCCTGAAGTGGGGCACATTTCTCTCCTCTTTGTGGGTTCTGTAGATGCATCGTTGAGTCCAGTGGAACTCCAAAGATAGAGCGAAGCTACTGTTCTCTCCTCTTTGTGGGTTCTGTAGATGCATCGTTGAGTCCAGTGGAACTCCAAAGATAGAGCGAAGCTACTGATGACACTCAAAAATATTGTATAGCTGATAAGTTGATAAAGATACCCGTAATGTTATAAATGTCTATATGATGTCGATGCTTAATACCTACAAAGGACACAAACGTCCTAGAACAGAGACCTGCAGCTCAGGAATCTTGACAATAATTTCACTATACCTTCCCGGAAGTGTGTTTTCAGATAATTATTAGCAATAATAACGACCATCAGCTCATTTTCTTTTTGTTTCTCTTTCTTCCTCCATGAAACTGTGGTAAGCCTTATTGTAGGAAGAAGCTCATAGGGACACCCAGCATCTACCTACGTCCAAACTAAGGGCAAAGCAGAAATGAACTGAGTTCTTCCTTCTCTGTATAAATGAGGATCATTTACTACATGTACAAGCTTTGGGCCAATGGTGTGGAAATTGGGTTCATTGTTAATCTAACTATTAATATTAATAGTTTCAGTCTTTTTAGTCATGTACCTTAATAGGAAGGTAGCGTAGAGAAGGGACTTCTTTGGCCTCTGGTGCCAAAGACCAGCTGAGTTTGAAACTCAATTCTTTTTTTTTTTTTTTTTTGAGACAGAGTCTTACTCTCTTGCCTGGGGTGAGTGCCGTGGCATCAGCCTAGCTCACAGCAACCTCAAACTCCTGGGCTCAAGCGATCCTACTACCTCAGCCTCCCAAGTAGCTGGGACTACAGGCATGCGCTACCATACCCGGCTAATTTTTTCTATATATTTTTAGTTGTCCGATTAATTTCTTTCTGTTTTTGGTAGAGACGGGGTCTCGCTCTTGCTCAGGCTGGTCTCGAACTCCTGAGCTCAAACAATCCGCCCACCTCGGCCTCCCAGAGTGCTAGGATTACAGGCGTGAGCCACCGCCCCCGGCCTTGAAACTCAATTCTTTATGAATTATTTAACTTCGCTGTACCTCATTTTCAAATCTATAAAATGTGGTTAATTATATGTATTTTCAATGTTGTACTAGAGATCTAGATAATGCATTTTAGATTTCTACTACAAATAAGGCCCTCTCAAATTTACTTTTCTCTAGTACTAGATAGCAAAGTAAAATTGAAGAATCAGGAATTTCTCTACCTGGCCTTTGATTTAGAATGCGGAATTTCTCCATTATGGGTAGAAGGATGTTTTTCTTTATAGTGGGTCATTGACCTTTAAGAAAAAAAAAATCAATCAAAGGTTACATGGAAGTAAAATGACATGTCATCTAATTGAATGGAATCTTTTTGTTTAGATTTAAAATGTTAGCTTACTTGATTTAGAATTGATCCGAGCATGTAAAAAAACTTTAGA
Source organism: Indri indri (assembly GCA_004363605.1). Classification (NCBI taxonomy): domain Eukaryota; kingdom Metazoa; phylum Chordata; class Mammalia; order Primates; family Indriidae; genus Indri; species Indri indri. The sequence goes on along the minus strand of RJWJ010011577.1, from coordinate 38,546 downwards.
AAACACAAGAGACGTTTAAAACTAATGTATCGAAATCCAGTATAATAGTTAAGAAAGCTGGCTTTATAGGAATTACACGGGAATGGTTGGAATAAGAGAGGAAGAGAGGGAAGGGATATGGCAGATACCTAGAAGAAAGGCATACATACACTGGAAAGGAGGAAGGGAGAGATGGAGGAAGACCTAGAAAAAGGAAGAGAAAGAAAGGTGAAAGGAGATGGGCTTGGAAAAGTTCTGAGGCCTTAATTAACTGATCTTGTCACACACAGCTGTTCATTTGAGTTGTGGGCTTCAGAGTATTATTCCTTTTTATCACTATCTTTTGAAATGCTAATTAGAGAATTGACCATTGTTCACAGTTCTTTGGTTACTTTTTATTCTTAAACTTTTAGAGACTAGTCCTTGAATGGGGTACTTGGAGCAGCACACCAGATGGGAAATTATTCTCTGGTCTGTGGTTGCCAAATGACCAGCACAGTAGTTAGTGTGTGGGGTATCGTGGTCCAGCTGAGAGCCAGATCTAGCCTGAGCGGTGGTCAGCGCACTGGTGATAGCCCCGCATCAGTAGATTGTTATTTTGTAATGGTGCAGCGGCTGCCTTTTTATTTTCATATAGATTTATCAGATTTACTCTAATCAATAGTCTTCTTGACCTCGAAAAGCTCACTTGAAGAAAAGATCGTTTGAAGAATATCTACAAATGATTAGCGAGACATCTTTAGTTTCTTGTGAGATATGATTGCAAACACAATGTTTGAAGAATGTTATTATTCTACTTCTGACCTACTTAACTCATACTTGTTTTTTTAAATTGAATTAGATAATATATATGAAAGCATTTTGAAGAATATTACACTCAGCACAAATGTAAGATTCGATTACTAATGGAGTTATTAAATACTGTATAGTGGTAATATATCTGAATCTTGCAGAAAAACACTCTCGACCGACAGGACATGATCCAATAGAGGAGATGCCTGTTCTATGTATATTGCAAAGAAAACTAATCATTTTTTCCCCATATACTCAATCCGATGTCATGGAACCTCACTTTACACTGTACGGGAAGCAAAATAACATGCCTGACCTTTTCTAAGTAAGCATTAAAAATTATTAAATCTGGATGTTAGAAAGATTGATTTCAATGGTGGCTTTTAAATTTTTCAGTGAATATTTAAGTGTACATTTTCAGATAGTTTTCATGAAAAAAATTGACCCTTAGTTACGGTCCTACAACAGTTGGAATATTGATGGTATTTTTCGTTTTAAATTTATGTGAACTAAAATTTTGTTACTTTTTTGGCACAAAAATCACAGAATTCTTTCCCCTCAGGCTATTTTTCAAAAATAAAATTTTCTTTATTAAAGGAGATACATGCATGTTATGAAACCTTTTGCAAATACTGAAAAATAAAAAGGTAAAACCAAAAATTTTCTCTTAATAGTTAACCTCTGTAGCAGTTGATTATATTCTCTGGTAGTAGTCTTTATACACACACACACACACACACACACACACACGTATACATATGCATATAATTTAAAATGTATATACAATTTTAGATTATTTGAATGAACGCTTATTGTTATATAATATTTCTATATGTCTATTTTTATATTTACTTTTCTTAAAGAATTGATAAGATCTGTCAGAGATGTGTATTTTAGTGTGTCTTAGATTTATTTAACTGTTTTGGTTTTTCTGTTTTCTAATAATTAATTTATTAAAATTTTATTATTCCTTTGTTTTTCTTGGGTCTGTTTTATGGATGTCATTCTTCTTGAATTGACTGGTTAAATCTTATTTCACTCTTTATTTTCCAGATCATGAATTTGTATCAAACTATAAATTTGGCTGCATTCCATATGTTTTGTTGATATATAATATTCTCGCTATTAGTTTTTGAACAGTTATTTTAGTTTTCTTCCTCTTAACACAATAGCTAACTTGAACTCTCATTTAAATTTCATAAAGATTATCATCTTTTCCTTTTAAATTTTTCATAACTGATTTCCAGTTTTATTGTAGCAAAGAAATAGTATAGTTTCTGTGTCTTAAAATTTCTTACACTCTTTGTGTCTCAATAAATGATATTTTGAGAATTTTTCAGTGATATTTGAAATGATATTCTCATATTTGAAATAGTTGAAAAATAAGGCTTATTTTCTATAGTGGATATTTTAATTTACTTTCGAGTTTTTAAAATTTTTCTTAACTACATCTTTTTTGAACCTAGAAAGATGTGTTAAACACTTCTGCAAACCAATATTTCTGTCATTTCTCATGCATAAATGATTCATGATGACTATGTGTTTATGGTAGATTATATTTTCATCTTTGATCTTCAATACTCCCTTTTTAATTATTTCTTTGCCTTTTTCTTTGTATTCTAAGAGAACTTTCTAAGTTCATCATCTGTATCACTGACGCATTTTCTACAATTTTATGCAGATTTTAATTTTGTTAATGCATTTTTAGTTTTCTTACAATATTTTCTATTACATCCATCTGCCTTTACATCTCTTCCCAAATCTTTTGTCTTGGCGCCTATTTCATGGAGATATTCTATCTTACGTACCTGTGGCATGTGATGTTTTATAGAATCTACTTCTATTTTTTGTAGAGTGAAAACGGTTTTCAAAGTCTGGTTTTCCTCTGAATCATGAGTACATACTACCCTGTATTTTATTAGATAGATTTTTTGGTCTTCCTCATGACACAATTTTTGACAGGTTGAATTTTAGCAAGGTCCAAACCTGCCTTTCTATATTCTTCTGTGTTATGCGGCAAACTATATTGACTCTGTTCCAAGCTGGCCGCCATGTTAGCCTCTCCCAATAGGAGGCGCTAGAGGAAGAGTGGATGGCTAGAGGAGGAAGGCACTTAGCCCTTCCTGCTCTTGTCATCACTCTGGTACAGTTTTTTCTGGTTTTCAGTATTTCCCCACATTCCTAAAGTTAACCTCATTAGAGATACCAGCACCAGTCCGTTGTTGCTTGTTGCTCACCTTGTCTCCTCTGAGCTTCTAGGTTCTGTTTCTTTTTGTTGTTGTGACAGAGTCTTGCTCTGTCACCCTGGCTAGAGTGCAGTGGCATCAGCCTAGGTCACTGCAAACTCAAACTCCTGGGCTCAAGTGATCCTCTTGCTTCAGCCTCCCAAGTAGCTGGGAATAGAGGTGTGTGCCAGGACACTCTCCTCATTTTTCTTTTTTTTGTAGAGATGGGGCAAGGAGTGTGTGTGTGGGGGGGTCTTGCTCTTGCTCAGGCTGGTCTCCCGCTTTGGCCTCCCAGAGTGCTAGGATTATAGGTGTGAGCCAGTGCACCTGGTGGAGCTTCCAGGTTCTAAAACCCAACCACTTCCCTTTGTTTCCCCAGACCTGGGGATGGTAGCTGTTTCCATTCAGCTGCTCACAGATGCTTCTTGTCATGTCTAAAGCCAGAGAACTGCAGATAATGTGGTGTTTAAGCCACACATCCAGCCATACTGGTGCAGTCTTCCAATAGTTAGCCGTCTAGAAATTTCTTTTAAAAATAAGACTTCAGAAAGAGGATGACAATATCTTGATGCCTCATGTCTTAAGAAAATTTTCTATCTAGATGTTTATTATTATAAACCTAATTGCATCTCATAAGTGCTATGTATGTCATGCTTTATCAAGGGTAAAAAGGTTATTAAAATAACCTGCATCTCTTAGGGCAGTGGTAGATGGCCTAGCAAAAGGCATGTGGCCTTCATCAGTTAATTTGCAGTGGGGAACCTGAAGAAGTAAAATAGAGATGAGAGTAAGCCAGCAGTTCTGGTGTGATTTTCTTGGAAGGTGAAAGTAGAGAGGAAACACATAGGAGAAAGGAGGTTTTACATTGCAAGATTGGACTTAACGTGTACAGTTTGCTTTTGGTGTTGCAAAGCAGTAAAGAGGCTAATTGACATCTATATTTAAGGTCATTGCAGTGCATGAAATGTAAATCAAAGTGTTATTCTTTACTAGAAGCTAGAAGATAACATTTACATAACATGCTTTTAAGGTAATAAGTTCATACTTCTTTTTTATTGTCATAACTATATCAAGAAAGTTATTTTCATACTAAAAATACTCCCTCCCCTACTTGAATCTGATTTGTAATATTTTTTGCATGACGTTATCATCTTTTGTTAGGAAATGATAATTCCATTTATTTTTGTTTCATGAGGAAAATTGTTAACCAGCTGTTTCAGTCGCTTCAAATAAACTCACTTCCAGAATTCCTAGTAAGTAGCAATGCTGATTGATAGCAATGTCACCATTTTTCTGACCCTCTCTGCCTTGTCACTAAGGTACAGTGTAAAAGCTAAATAAGAAATTTGAGAAAAGGAAAAGATACCAAAGCCCAGATATTTTACAAACTGGATAATTAGACTCTGAATTGGGAAGAATAGGCTGAACGAAGAAATGTCACAAATCTGTAGTGGCTTAAAGAGCACTGATTTCAGAGTGAAATCTTTTTATATAAATTTTATGGTTAACTCGTAGTAGGAATAAAACTCTGGGGCAATATCAGAAGATTATGTTATGATTTCTTTCTGCCTAACGAATGGTAGATTTCTCCTGGTATCTCTTTAACCTACCCATTGTTCTTTCTGTATGATCACATTTTCTTTAACCAGTTCTTTGCTCATGAATAAAGCTGTCTGTTCCCATTCAAAAGTTGCATCTTCATTTATAAATTCACAGAATATGTTCTTCAGGAAAAAAAATGTAACTCAATCAGCTTTGCATGGTTTACATAATGTGATAGTCTCATATTTACTATGTGGTTAACAAGAAATAACTGTTACCAACAAAAATCAGAGAATTTAAAAACAACGAACATTTTGCTTGGGAGCCTATGTATATCTCTATATAAATACATATAGACATCTATAAACATCATCGATCCTCCCATGTGCACATGCCATATATATGTGGATGTGGGATGATGCTTGTTTTTATATATACATATCTATATTTATATAGCTGAAGAAGTGAAACATATTGCTTTTTATTTAAGTGACTCAGTGCGTTTATAGACAAGCTTTATTTTACAGCACTTTATCAATGCTGGGATGATTCGATACTGCTTTGATTTCATCTTCTGAAGGTCAGAATTTGACAAGGTAAATTGATTCCTAGAGACATCCCTATGATATCATTGCCTTTACATTGGATAGAGAATCTCTAGGAAAATTATGCTTTGACAGAAATATAAATTCACTTTAGGGAAATTAATCAATTTGAATTATTCATTTATGACATTGCTGTCAATTGTTTATGAGTGTGTATGTGTTGGAAGGGTTCAGGGGTGAGAAAATGGTGGGACGAGAAGATTTTTATAGCACTAAACTGAATTTTCAGTTTCCTGGTAAAGTGCACAGGAAGACATTGAAACCCTTAATTTCTTTCTTTTCGGAATCACTTAGTAACCACAGTTCATACTTTATATTTTCTACAGAATATTTTTAAGAGCTTGCCTTTGTAGTTGGGAAGTGACACTTACTTGGTTTTCTCAGATTCTTTATGACATCAGTGGAGACTGTTGCTAATTAATGATAGAGGAGGTCACACATATATTAATACTAAGCAGGGAAATTTGAGAAGAATGTGAAGATCTCAATTCAGCATATAAGTGAAACATGGACACAGAAACATCCTTCTGTCTTAGGGGTGATCAATGCTCTATATTATGAATTTATAAAGGCTTTTTTTAAGGGACAGAAATTATTTTTATTATATTTCTCAAATTTGCTTCAGTATCTCAGAGTTTCACGCCCCATCTATTTTAAACATGAGGTAATCAAGACAATTGATACAATGGTTTCTCAGCATCAGAACACATCTTAATGTTTTAAGATTGACAACCCTGTTGGGAGTCTCAGGTTGCTGCCAGCGTTGCTGATGTTTCCTTTCATGCTGTCCTGTTTTGTCCCTACCACCTATTTCCCCTTTGTGCTGGAAGTTATTAAAGAGCTCCGACTAGTGCCATCCAAATAAGATGGAGAGGGCAGGTTGAATGTTTGTTCATCCTCATATATCCTGCTTGGATGTGTGTAAATATGTCATAGGGAACTAAATCTTCATTTTCAAGATGCTGTGGCGACACTTGTCCTTGTTAAGGTGTTGGATAATTGTGAGAAAACACAAAACAAATATACAAGTTAAGGACCCCGCCACATTTCTTTCTTTATTCTCTTTCAAATTTTATACGCTCAAATAAATTTACAGCAAAAAGTCCTCCAATGACTATTAAATACTAGTTATGTTACCAAATCAAATTTTGATTTTTGTCAATGTCCCTGCATATATATATTCACAAAATTTTTATTTTTCTGGGTTATTCATGCCTTGCTTCACTTGAGTTTAACAATAAAATAATGGTATTATTGGATTATTAAAGGGAATTAAAAGATAATTTTATTCAGTGCCTACATATTTTTATGTTTGTTTTCTTTATCATTTTTTTCAAATATAAAATATCATGTTTTCCCATAGTTCACATTCTGAAATTTTAGAGTTAAATTGTTTAACTTTCCATCATTTATTTAAATCTTTTCTGCATTGTTTATAATTTCAGTTATTTCTACAATTTTGCACAAATTAAAGTTTCTTTTCTGTTTCTATTCTCCAATGTGCAGTTTTTATAGCTCTTGAAAGAGTTTGCCAACTGTTTGCAATAGTCTTTGAAATTTTTTTCTGTGAAATTTTAGAAAGTAAAGTTTCACAGAACTAAGTTTGCTATTCTTAACTTTGCCTGATTAATTTATATTTGCTATAAACATTCAAACATCGTATGTAACAGAAAACAGATCATCATGTTGTTGGGAATGTAAGGAAGGTAAACTCCATTCATTCTAGAAGTCATTAGAGATTTAAAGAGTACAGTCGTGTTCAAGGTCTGCATCTTGAAGCAGGCATTCAAACTATTTCAGTGAGTGCTTAATGGTGAGCCATTAGTTCATGATGTAATCACTTGTGATAGATGACAGGCTGAAAAGTGATCATGCAAAAAGTATTATTTGGAAATAATGAATATATGAAAACCTATGTAAATGACTATTTATTGTAATTTTTGTTCTTTTAATTTATTGGTCATGGTAAAATTCAAAATCCAGGATCAAACAGAAGAGAGTGAAGAAGACTGTAGCCACGAGGGCTTGGACTCTCACACTTTCCCGATTAGAGCTGATACATATGTCTGAGGAGTCACCATTGCTTTACTGCTTATACCTAAACAGAAGTGTGTGTAGCCTTGCTTGCACTGATGATATTTACATAATAAATCCTCTGGGTTTTATGCCTAGTTTGCTATCTCCCTCAGCCGTCCCATCTCATTTAAAGACAACTTTATCTTTCCTGTTTCTCAACCTAACCCCTGGGAATTATCCATGACTCCAATTTCTCTTGTATCATGCATCCAAAGTCTTCATAAATTTTGTTAGTTTATATTTAGTTAGGTACTGCTGTGTGTTGAACACTGCCAAAACTTAGTGGCTTAAAACAAGAACCGTTTTATTTGCACACCAATCTGTATGTAATTCAGCAGTTTGGACTGTGCTTAGCTGGATGGTTCTTCATCTAACGGGAGGTCCCTCATGTAGATACAGTCAGATGCAGGTGGGTTGGAGGAGCTGGTTGGCCTACGGGGGCATCCAAGGGTTGGCTCACTTCTGCTCCATGTGGTTTCATCCACCCGAGGCTAGCCTGGGTTTCTTCACATCATGGTAAAAGAGTAACCTGCAGCATAAGACAGCAAGATCCAATGAGCAAATGCTTTTTAAACTTCTGCTTATATCATGCTTGTGGATGTTCCATTGGCCAAAGCTCATCACATGGCGCAGCCCAGTGTCAGGGTGACGGGAGACTCCACAAAAGCATGGGTGAAGGGAGGTGTGATTCCTTAGGAGCTCTTGTTGTAACAGTCCCCCACAGGGTTCTGCCTGTCAAGAATTCAACTACTTCTCATAACCTCTTCTGCTAGTACTTTGTAGCATTCTGGTAACAGTCTTCTAACCTGACTGCCTCCTTAGCCCTTGACACTCAGAGCAGTGATCCTTAAAATGTAAGTCAGCTGTTATCCCTCATCTACTCAGAACACTGCAGTGACCTCCCATCTTATTCAGAGTCAAAGCCAAAGACCTTACAATGGCATGTGGCTCCACAGGTACCTCTGTCATATCGTCTACTTATTTACCTCCCACTCCATCATAGCCACACCTCTCTTGGTGTTCCTCAAACACACCATGCAACCATGCAAGCTCCCACCTTCAGGTCTTTGCATTTGTTGTCTCTGCCAGGAACATGCCTGCCACGGGGTCTCCATCGCTGGGTCCTTCATCTCTCTCGTCTTTACTCAAATGTCTTATCAGTGAGGCCTTCCCTGACTGTTGAAGATTATAACCATTTCCTGTTCTAACACTCACCATCCTGTTCCCTGCTTTGTCTCCATCAGGCCGTCCAGATCATTCTCCGTACTGCTCTGTGCTCCAGGAGGCTAACCTGTCCCAGTTGCATGATCGGACTCCCTTTCTTTCGGTGTTGGGTTCAGCCAATGGGAAGCGTTATCTTTTTCTTCACTTTGATGTAAACCTTTTTTTTTTTTCTTTTCTCAAACTCCGTGTATTATGTTAGATTTAGATAAGTCTAAAGTAAAATTTAGTGAGCATTCTCCCTGAACCAGTTTGGGTGCTTTCTGACATGTTACAAAGCACTTTAAGTAGACCTTTTTAGCCCCATTTAAGAGTCAGGGATATTGAGGTTGGGATCAAATAACTTGTCGAAGGCCCCTTTAAAATTTGTTTTTTATCACACACCCACTGTCACCACCATTCTGTGGAAACTTCTTTTAAAGCCAGCTTGACTGTTTCATCAAGCCTACAAGTGTAGTCTCGGTGTCCACTTCTTCACCCTCTTACATCTGAGGGCATGTTCATGAATCTTCCATCCTCTGTCTCCTGAGTCATCAACTTCCTCTTTTCTCCTAACTCTTCAGTATTTAAATATGGTCGAGGTTCTCCCTTCTTAAAGTTAAAGACGTATTTTTAAATTTAAAGATGGATTAAAACACACCCCTTCCGTTATATTTTCAGACTTATTTTGTTCTCTCCTTTTCACAGCCAAGTTCTCTCACACCACATTTTCTGTATAATATACTATGGGTTGGCTTCTTTTTACAACACTCTCCCAAAACCCCAGTGACACGCCAAACTGGCTTTGGCCTTTCTACTGCTTGACTTCTTTAAAGCATTGGACCTTGGGCCACATCCTTCTTCCATAACTCCTATTATCTTTCAAAAGTAAGCTACAGCCTTTCTCTTTTGGGGAGTTTTTCTTAACCCTGAAGACTAATTTGATTGCTTTTCCAATTTATCGTCTTGTCCCTGGGGCGTAAGTAAACTATAATAGTCCTCACACCTGCTGAGGTGCTTAGTCTTCTTGATTGAACTGCAGTATTTGTGAGGGGGCAGGATCACGTCTTTGGAGCTTATGTCCCAGCCATGTGCCTGTGCTTAGCTCAGTGCCTAGAACATAGGAAACACTCAGTAAGTGCTTCACATATGAATGAATGAGTCTGGCCATTCTCAACTTGGTGAGGTGATTTCTTCCCATGAGTTTTATATTCTGAGTTCTTTCCCCCACTTTGGACTTTCTATCTAGCTTTTTTCCCCTCCCATCTGCTTGCCTGCATTTCGTAGGTCCTTTAGCTGTCATTTTTTTTTTCAGCTCCTATTATTTGTTTTTCTTTATATTAAGTGTTGCTGATCCAAGGCCAAATAGGAAGAAATGTTTTCATGAGTTCGCTTCCAAATTTAGGCAGGTTTCTTAATCTTGCTGATGTTTTCATTTTTAAAAAAGTAACATAGTGTATTTTAGGGTGGGGTAGGATCAAATGAGCATGTTTATTAATTGATTAGCAGTGTGCCTGGCACATAATTAATATTTAACTACTGTGCAGTATTAATAATATTAATAGTAATAAACCATACATTGCATGTGTATTAATCATATGTCAAATGATATATGAATTATATAAAACTGCACTGTTCTATCAATACTATGAATAGTAAGTAATACATATCAATTGCTTTGTGCATCAGTATATTTTTACATATATCTCTTTTACTAAATCATTTTTTCCTCTGTTCATTTGCTGCTTTTACTTAAAAAAAGGTTCTGTCTGTAAAAAATTCAATGCTTAAGCTACCTGGAGCGGTGTTCACCCTGGAAGAGACTTTAACTATAATGAACCTTTAAGAGCTGATTTTAAGACCTGAGACATTAGCAGCTATGTATTTCTTTAGAAGTGTTATATTTAATGATTTCTTTGAAATAACTGTCTCCAGTTTCTCATCTTCACTAGATTAATTTTCAGGTCTTCCCATCTCCTCGGCTGTGGGTACTGAAAAGCATGGTGGTAGGTGCAAGTGTTCTGTTTGTGTGTTTGCACGCACGTGTGCATGCGTAATATTTCCAAACACATGCTCAATAATTGAGTCTCTATCAAGAAGTAAACTTGGAGGCCATGTCGCTTGGTGTCATAATAGTCCTGTTGTTGCATTGTCACCACAGGATGCCGTCAAAATAGTTATGAAGCATGTCAGTATTTATTAATTTGGTACTATTTATAGAACGTTAGCAAAGGGGAAAGGGTACGATAGAAATCCAGGAGAGATGGAAGATAGAAGGGAACCTGGCATTTGAAGAATGACTTTTGATCTTTCCGAAGAGGGATACCTATCAAGAGCTTATCTAAGTGAAAGAATTTACACGCAAAGCAAATCAAGAACATGGATCTTACTTATCTTTGTAGATTATAGTTTTGGTCTTGGATAGCAGGGAAAAGCCAGGCTTCTATACAAGGGGATTTACGTGTTTACAGTAACTCAATTAGCATTAACGGGGGCCACCAGTGATGCTGGCTATTTAGCCTCAAACTTTCATGCATATGTATTTTCAAAGACAACGAAAAGATTTTAGGGATTGTTATACCGAGAAAGAAGAGATCAAGAATTATCAAAGGCTGTGGTTCTGTTTTAAAATTTTAAAAAATATTATTTGGGTTTTGAAGTATTACTTCAGGATTAAGTAGCTTTTTTTTAAATAGGAGAAAGCAAAATTATATCTTATAGCCAATAAAGGTTATTGCATTTTCCAAATTTATAGTAAAAGTCATGGAAATTTAACAAACTGAAAGATGCATTTGTAATCTCAATGGTAGCTTTGAGAGTAGTTAGATATTTATGGAAAAATTACAAGAAGCAATGGGCTTTTAAAAATTTTTTTCAAAACTAGATATTAGGGAAACTAGACTCTTTCAGTATTTGCTAATGCACATTCTGACTCATTCACACACACATTGTGGTACCTAAAGTGTTGGGAAATTAGACATTTATATGGAGATAGGCTATTGATGTAGAAAAAAATAAGAAGCTGAGGGCTGGGAAGGATAAGGGATGAGTACAGGATTTTAAAAATGAGCTCTTTGTCTTCTTGCTCTTCATCTTGCCTAGATCTCAGAGGGGTTTTGTCCACTGAGAATAAAGAACCCATGGGAATTACCCGGGAATCACCATCCAGTAAAAGGAATAGTTTTCCTTCAGCGAGCAGGGGTGGGGCCGAGAGGCTGCACCAGTCAATGATGCTGTTTTATGCCAGGTGAAGATTTGCATAGGCAGATTGCTCACTCATTAGGTGACTCACAGTGTGATTAAAATGTATAAGTTGATGCCCTTTTATCTTCTGTCAAATATTAGGAGGAGCAGTTAGATTCCATGCGTTTGTTGCCAGTTATTCACTGGCCGGATGCTCGAGGCCAGTTACCTGTCCCCAGTATTATTTTGCTCAGTGTCCTCACTGTTCCCCTCAAGCACTTAATGTGCCTGTTGAAATCTTACGACTATTGATTCAAAGAAGTACGAATACCTCTTGCAGGGGCAATCTTTCCCATCTCTGTGCTTTAATAGTATTTATTGGTCTGACTCTTACGACACACTGCATTTTCCTTGCCTTTTATTATTCTAACTTTTTGTTTTGAAAAATTTTCAAGCGTGTACCAAATGAATCCCTGTGTAGCCATCATATAGCTTCAGCCATTACCAACACTCTGCCATTCTTGAATCATCTATATATCCTACTTCCCACTCCCACCGGATTTTAATTATTGTTTAATAATGGACTATTAGATCCTTGAAGTCAGGAACTGTATACATATATACATGTATATACACACATATAACCCTTTATTTTATTTTTTCCGATTAACATATAACATATCCTCAATTGCGGATTGAGCCAATGTTAATATTTTGATGACTGTACAGTTTCTAGTTTTTCTTTGTTTTTAAAAACTTAGTATGAAATTTGTATATTGTTTTTTAACTTAACATTTTACCATGAACATTTTCCATTGTCCTTGAATGTTTTTGAAAGCATGATACCATGATGTTTAAGGGCAGCTTAATATTCCATCATACAGATCTTCCATCATTTATTTAACAGCTTGCTATTTTTTACTGCTGTCTTGAACACCTTTGCATATACTGGTGCATTTGCAAGGATATTGTTAGGATAGTTTCCTAGAGAATTATTAGGTGAAAGGCTCTTTGCATATCTTGCCAAATTGCTATCCAGGAAGGCCATGCCAATTTATATTACCTTAACTTGGTAGTTAAAAAATAGTATCTGATTGTGCTCTTTTAAAAATTGGCATTTTCTGGATTATTAATGATACTGAACATGTTTTCATGTTCATGATTCTTATTTCATGTGTTAAATAAGGTGTTATCTGGAATTGCAGTGAATGGTACATGCCATTTAGTTTAGTTCCAAATCTGGTGCTTTGCAGCAATGATCAATTATTTTTAGTATTTCGCAGATCAGCTTTTGCTGTCTTTGGAACCAGAATGTCTGCCTAAGTTCAAATTACATTAGTTGAGAGTGAGTTTTATTTTACTTTTTCAGTGTTATTTTTTAAAATTGTCACTGTATAATATTCTCCCTTTATATCATGTATAATAACTTCATCGAGCAATATGATTCAGTCAGGAATTACTTAGTTTAGGTAAAAAATTCTTTGTCCAAGAAATATACTGTCAAGTCCAAATACATTTTAAGTTTTGAGAAACAATTATTTATTTAGATAAAAGTTTTGAATCACTCAGTGTATTTGACTGACTTTGCAAATTTCTCTAATGAATTTAGAACTCTGAACCCTGTTTTTAAAGTACTTGGTGCAATTTGTAAATAAGAGTTGCCATTTTTTATAAGTCAGTTTTTTAATGCTGAGATGCTACTTTTGCTGTATGAAATTTCCCAAACTCCAGCATGGGAACTGAATGAGAGCATTTTACATTATTAAAATAGCTTCTGAAAAAGCAGAGAATGCTTTTTACCGTTGAAGTGACTATTACTTAAATCTAAGTTGTAAATTCAAAAATAAAACTAGCATTTTATTAGAATTTCCTGCCCTGCATTGCTTCTAGTCATACTTTGCCGAACTGTGTTCAAATATGCTGCAAAATAATTTACTGCATTGTGTTGAAAAATAATATTAAAAGTATATGTGTTATGTGGAAGAAACACTCAAAACAGATCTACCGAGACATCAACAGGATATTATTACCCCAAAGAAATGACGACAGTTTGCCAGCTTGATGCGTAGAGGAAGGAAATTTACAAACATCTCCAGGAGAGGCATGTTCAGCGGTTGAAGGAAATGAGGCACGTCCTGCTTTTATTGTGCTTATTGCAGTGGGATTCCCAGAAGACTGAACAAGGCTGTCCTGAGACCTCTGTTTGGCAAAGATCTTGTTGACTCATATTTTATTTTTGTTTCTGTAAAGGTCTGCTATTGTTCAGATTTCTAATGTAGCTCATAAACACACAGCCAATATCATTTCCCCTTCTACTGACTGATGTATACAAATAAATGAAAATCTGCAGTCATCATTGCCTACTGTTCTGTTTGCATGAAGCATAGAAGAGTAACAAGGAAGGTTCCTTAAAATAAAGTCCTTTTACATGGAGGTCTCAGTTCACAAACTTTGAAAGTTCAACAAGTTGTATTTTAGAATTTTAATCACCAGATATATTGAGGGAATTTATTACTTCCTGTTCATATGGAAGAGCACAGCGGAGGTAAATATTTATATAACTTGTATTTTAAAAGCTTAGTCTCGATTAAAATGTTTGATCTGTCGACTTCTGAATCCTCAGGAGTTGAATCACTGGACATTTTTGACTTGAGGCTTGTTAGAAAGGCTTCCAGGTTGAAATGCCTGGTTTAGAAATTTGGGATTCATGTAATACTTTGATATACTTTAAAAATTTCTATCAATTTGTCGTACACATGCGTATGAGAAAGTAACATGAAATTTTATAAACGTTTCTGCTTTTTAAAGCTCTAGCCTTTTTGCTATGTCTATCACAATGCCTGAAAATGGACTGACTCTCTAGACAGAGAAATAGCGGAATGGAACTCTTCCTGGGTCCTCTGCTGTGACTCAGTCAAAGGGGCAGACGGGCTATATCTGGAGTTTTAGGTTATGAATGTGAACCTTTAACCTTGAGTCAGAGATGTGGTGACTCTCAGTCTTACTCATTAAGCGAAACTGCATAGAACATCAGGGGAGACTGGGCTTTGGTTTAGTAGACATTTAAAGGAGACAGCGTGAAAAACATTGTCAGAAAGTGGAAGGCCAGTGTTGGTGAAAAAACCTTTGTTTGCTTTCATTGCTCTTAGCTATTTCTTAGGATTATTGCTTTAGATAATTTTTTCCAGCCACTTTTATATATGAAGAATTCCAAAGACAGTTATTATTTCAACCCTTCAAGGATAGGCTTCAGGGTGAAGATAGGGACTGATTATCGAAGGAATTTCCCTGGCTGGAGTCCTAACAGTTTAAGTTCCTGTGATTCCCCCTCCCCCTTTCTTTTTTTTTCTTTTTTTGGCTGAGACCTTTAGTAATGTCTGGATTAATGGAATTCCTATGGGAGATGGGTTTAGGTGGCTAAAGATGCTTCTGAATCAAGATTATGAGGAATGGTGTTAATTTAGAGGTAACCCGCTATTCTAGCATAAAGGGGCTAAGATTTGGGGGAATCATTTTGGATATCACATTAAGCCATTAGAGATTTCACCCCTGATAACCTGAGTTGCCTTTAAATTATATTTTTAGTGGGGATCAATGTCTCTGCAATGTAGTTTTCAAAAAGAACCCGGTTTGGTTTATAATTCTGGGGGCTGCTGTCCTACATGCTCTACTGTCAGGGGAGCTGTCAAATATTTTCTGAGTAGTTTTCTATGCAGTGAACTGAAGCTGAAAAATCAAGTAGTGGTGCTAGCATCTGCTAGTTGTTGTCAGTGGTATGTGTGTGTGTCTGTGTCTGTGTGCGTCTGGGTATGTTTTTTGTTGCTGCTCCTGGTTGCTTTTAGGTAACTATAGTTTTATCAGAGAAGAGAATAACTTAGATGATATGAAAGCTTTTTATATCATAGTACCCCAACAATAGTACTTAAAAACCTGCCTTGTATCTAACATTGCCCTGTGTCTAACAACTTATTATGCCCAAGTCCACAATGCTTTGAGGATAGTAAGTTGACAGTAATGTTCCTTGAGTACTGACAGAAATAAGACACACAGATATATTTAGATCCCAATTCATCTGACTTTTGGTGTGGATTATTCAAGGGTCAACAACTTTTCCAAGTCAGAAATGGAGTTTTTTTCCTGTTTAAAATATTATAGGATTTAATAACATACAAAAGTCTTCCTAAGATTTTTGAGAGAAGATTTACTCTGATGTTTATTTCAGATAACTCTGTTTAACAGTTAATCAAAATACGATTTAAATTTTGTTTGGATTTTTTTAAGTCAGCACACAATTTCTAAAAGTAAACAAATTTCTTATAGGGATGGTGAAATGAAGACTTGTAGCACTTAGCTTGTATTGCGGTTTTGTTATTTGCAGTTTGTTATTAAGTGTTCCCAGGAATAAAAGGATGTTTACTGTACAGATTTCTGGTATTTTATTATCAGAGAGCAAGTGTGAGCTGCGAAGGGTGGCCTGGAAAGCATGGATTCTGGCTTAAGATCTCAGCTCTACCTCTTACTACCTGTAATCTGGGGCAACACAGTTATTTAATTTCTCCACAAATTGAGGATAATACAAGTACCTGCTTCTTTGGGCTATGGTAATTAAATGAGTTAATACTTGTAAAGCATTGAGAACAGTGTTTGACACATAGTAATAGCTCAACGAGTATTTTAACCTATTAGCATGATGAATTTTAGAGAGGAAAAATATAATGGGGCAATTTCTCAGTTATTAGAAATAATAATCGCGTTTGAAAATTCAATGAAATATTGGCATTGAAAAACCATTCTCAGAGAGGTAGGGATAGAATTGCTATAATGTAGGAAGATTTAGGAATGGAAGCCTGCTTAGAACGCAAGGCAGGATGGACCTGGGTTACAGATCAATTTAAAGCAGCGCAGTTTTCTAAAGATGCTTCTACTTTCACTTTATTTTATTTTATTTTATTTTGAGACAGAATCTCACTGTGTTGCCCTGGCTAGAGTGCTGTGGCATCATCCTAGCTCACAGCAACCTCAAACTCCTGGGCTCAAGCAATACTTCTGCCTCAGCCTCTCTAGTAGCTGGGACTACAGGTATGCGCCACCATGCCCGGCAAATTTTTTCTATATATTTTTAGTTGTCCGATCAATTTCTTTCTATTTTTAGTAGAGACGGGGTCTCGCTCTTGCTCAGGCTGGTTTTGAACTCCTGAGATCAAACAATCTGCCCGCCTCAGCCTCCCAGAGTGTGCTTTCACTTTACATAAGAATGAGTTTGCAGTTGCACATGTCACATAATAAGGTGTTCAAGAGGCATTTTGCTGGAGGAAGGGGTGGGAGAAGGCATGGGGCGTATTGAGTGTGTTGGGAGAAAATTCCCCAGCCGTCTCTTCCCCCTGCCACTGGTCCTCTGCTCAGGAGGCCTCTCTGTCCCCCACTGGTTCTGTTAGTTGTTCCAGGTGAACATCAACTGGAGGATGAGACTTTATAGGCAACAAATTAGCCTCCTTCTTCCTGGTTGTAGTCCCAGGTTACATTGGTCAGTTTCTCTGTCTTGCTGGAGTGAGTGCCCAGAAGGGCTAGTTCATCCTAGAGAATTTTTAGAGGAACAGAAGCTGGGGCAAACTCGTCAACACTAACACTTGAACCCAGTTAGTTGACAGATTACCCCCCAACACACATGATCCACCCCAAAATCTTCTCCCTCACTCCTACCCAACAATGTGTCAGCCTAGGTTAGAATTCAGCGGTTACCTTTGTGGCTGCCGCCATAGCTGCTGCCTCGTGGGTGTGAAAGTGTTCACTTCTTCATGCTCATGTGTGCATTCGCCTGTTAGTATGCAACTCAACTGCATAGAAAAGCATGTAACTCTGAGGTAAGCAAAAAAGATAATTACAATATGGTAGTCCCCCCTTATCTGATTTTTCATTTTTTTCAGTTTCAGTTACCTTTGGTCAACTGCAATCTGAAAATATGAAATGGAAAATTCCAGAAATAAACAAAACTCCTAAGTTTGAAGTTGCACACCATTCTGAGTATCAGGATGAAATCTCATGCCATCCTGCTCTGTGTCTCTCAGTACTGGACTCGTCCCTTTGTCCGGTGGATCCGCGTTGCCTATGCTCCCTGCCCATTGGTTACTTAGTAGGTTTTCAGATGGACTGTCAGGGTACAACAGGCAGTGCTTGAGTTCACGGTACGCTTATTTGACTTAATCATGGCCCCAACATGCAAGAGTAGTGATGCTGGCAATTTGTAAAGTGCTCCCTTTAAGTGAAAAGGTGGAAGTTCTTGACTTAATAAGGAAAGAAAAAAAATTGTAGACTGAAGTATCTAAGATTTAGGGTAAGAACAAATCTAACAAATCTATCCGTGAAATTATAAATAGTATATTGCTATAATTGTTCTATTTTATACTTATTGTTGTTACTCTCATTTATAAATTATATATAAATATACTCTGTATCATAGGTGTGTAAGTATCATAGGTATGTATATATAGAAAAATACATAGTATATGTAGGGTTTGGTACTATCTGAGGTTTCAGGCATTCACTGGCGGTCTTAGAACGTATCCCCCTCTGATAAGGGGGGACTACTGTAATTGTGTTGAATGAGTGTTTGCTTGCTTGTGGAAATATCTTTGTGGTGATTGTGTACATGTGTTGCATGTGGGCATTTTAATGTGTGTGCTATCACAGCTGATGTTTTTCTGTTGAACATTTAGCTTCATGTTGTAGAAAGAAAATGCAGTTTTATTTATTTATTTATTTTTTATTCTTTTAAATTTCAGAATATTATGGGGGTACAAATGTTTTGGTTATATAAATTGCTTTTGTACCATTTCAGTCAAAGTTATAAGCATGCCCATCCCCCAGATAGTGTGCATTGTATCCGTTAGGTGTGGTGAGGAAGCTGATCAGAGGTTTCCTGAATACACACACACACACACACACACACACACACACACACACACACGTATTTATAAAATTTTTTTAACCAAAAGTCTGGTTCTGCCTTTACCTAGGAATTTGGAAGTAGCAGCTTCAGGTCCTCCTGCGTTTGTTGGAGTTATACTTTTTAGAAAAATAGCCTAATCCTCTCTGCAAAGAGAGGAAGTATAGTTTTGTTAATATAATAGAATCACGTGGGATGAGGATCATTGAACCAGAGAGAAGCTGCTGCGGTTTGATTGCCACTGTGAGTGATCAGTATTTTTAGATCTGGAACAATGATAAAAAATGATCTGGTCTTTAAGTAGAACTGAGATTAGGAGTTATCCTCAGAATCTGAAATCTTTCAAACTGGAAGAACAAGCTTTCCAGCTTCTAATTCACTCCTTCATTTCACAGATGAAGAAACCATTGCTCCAAGAGGTGTCTCTATTGAGGTTACACAGCAAACAGCCAGGTCTAGAGCTCAGGCCAGTGAACCAGGTCTAGTCTTCTTTCTGTGTAAACACATTTTGTTTTTTGTTTTGCAGTAATCTTTAGATTAAACGTACTCCCATACCATTGTAGTGGCTGGATCTAAACTTCCTGGATTTGAAAGTTCGTTCACCATGTCATACTTACTTGTTCTAATCACTATTTCTCAGTTTTCTTATCTGCACAAAGGGGGTAGTCATTTCATAGAATTGTAATGAGGAATAAATAAGTTATTTCTTGTAAATTACACGAGTACCTGTCATAAGTATTAGCTGTAATAATAATTATCATGATGTTATTAATAATTATGTAGTAATTATTTTATTGTTAATAGCACTATAATAATATATTGTTTTTAGACACTTTAGCTAGCTCTCCAGCATACGACAATAAAAAGGTGGCTCTGTTGAAGAGTCGGATTCCATAATTATCTAGTGAAATCAGGGCCATAAATCATTGAACATCTTGCTTCATTTTTGTGTGAATTATTTGGATTGACTAAGTACTCTTGGTAGCGGGCTGGGTTACCATCTGCTGTGTTTTGCCTGCATAGGTCAGGCATTTTCTCCTAGGGAATGGTGAGGTGGAAAAAAATGCCAATAACCTAACTCCAAAATGCATCCTAACTGTCTTGTTCACATTTATAGGACAGTTTTATTGCTGTAGGTAAGACGGATAACTGGGCATTATTCCAACATCTTGGCAGTTTTCCTTTTTCAAGGTACTAATATTAGGATTAACATGTTGTTTTAAAACCATTCCCTTTCTGCACCTTATAATTCGCTTGTTCTTGGGGGAAGCTTGGAATATTTGAATTAGGGTTTTCCTGCCAAATATGGGAGAGGATGTCTGTTTTGTCTTAATAATTTGATTGGTTCCTAAAGTTGGTACTGCAGGTCATTTCTCCAGTAGACACAACAAATCAGAGGCAATGTGGGCATCCTGTGTATCGGGTGGATGCAGGAAGGAGCAGTGACTACGCATGAGCAAGGATGTTCCAGCTCTGTCAGTTCAGGTTTTTTGTGTGCTTCAGTTTATTTTTGGTATTGATACCAATGTTCGGCTGTACAGTGATTTGCTTCCTCTATTTTGTTTCTAAATCAAAGCCTTGGTGGATGAAAATTATGAGGAAAAGATTAAATTGTTTACGATATAATCATATTTTCTCTAAAGCATTGAGGAAACATAGTGTTTGCACTTATCAGCATATCATAACTTTAGTGATTAAAATGTTTAGCTAGTTTCATGTAAATATTAGTAGGATTTCTAATTTTCCGAAGAGAGCCTGGTGCCGCAAAAAATTATTAGTAACTACCACTCTTCAGTTTCCATCTTTACACAATTGTTATAATGATTCAAGAGATAAGCTTGGAAATGGCGTAGTCTTCATAGATGCTCAACAGATGTGAGTTCTGTTTTCTTTCATGTGTACATTTCTTATCTTTTTTGTAGACTTCATGGGAGCAGCATTTGTGGATTTAGACTTGGATTCTTGACAGTGGCCTTGCTACCTTATAGATGATCAGTAAATGTTATGGAATGAATACATGTTTAGATGAGCAGAGGAAATAAGGGTGCATTAATGCAATTAGAAAAGATTTCCAAGAAAAGTTGACTATGCCATTCCCTGCTCCCTGCAATATATTGTTAAGTATACAGGGCCATATTACTGTCATTGCCTAATGAAACTGAATTCCCTGGGAACATGTTAGCAATAACAAGAATTCTGTAATATGACCTGAAAATTGTGGTACTTGAACTGGTGGTTTTCTAGAGATTGGTGGAAGTTATGAATCAGGATTAGCTTCTCATTCATGGCGTACCACAGAGACCTCTGCCAGAGGTCTGGGCACTATCACTGATATTTCTGCCACCTTGGTCAGGCTTGCCAGCTCTTTGGGCTTGGTTTATTCATCTATGCTATGAGGAGGAGAGTACCTGGTCTGCCTTCCTCTGAGGTTTTTGGTGGTTTTTTTTTTTTGAAAATGAAATGAAATAATATGTGAAAATTCTGTTTCCAAATATAGAACAGGATTGGTGGTAATAAGGATAATGATGATGAAGTTGTTGATGTCAAAAATATGGAGACTCCAGACTGAATTTGTACGTTTCTAACTTGGAATTTCCAGGAATGTACGATGATCAAAATATTCTGTTGCTAATACCCATTGCATTGTTTCTGATTGGGAAATAGACCTTCAAAGTTCAACATGAATAACTGAATTATTTTATTGTGTTGGTGATAATCACTTTTATTTTAGAGACATATCCTGTTAAAATCGCCTTACACGAGGATTCTCAAAGTTATACTGTTTTTTCACTAGTAACTAAGGTAGTTCAAATAAAAGACATTCAGAGTGAATATGGATAAATCAAAGGTAATTCATATCCATTGGTAAGAAGGTGGCACATACCAAGTGTCAACAGTAGACATTTTTTAGAGATTGAAATATTACCATGGAATCAAAGTATTCCACTGTAAGGATGAAAGTTTGAAGATACCTACTTTAAGCCGTCTGTTAAGATGAAGTTAATATTCATTTTACATATCCTGCTTGAAACCTCTTATGCTGTGAAATTTTCCTGTCTATTAAGAATAGCTTTAGAGAAAAGAATTAGTTAACTCCCTAACTTTTATGTAACTTGCATGGAAGTTCCTTTCCTTAACTTGTATGTAAATAAATTCTATTTTGTGAAGAATGTGAGATATTATATACATACTGTTGTATAATGCCATTGTTAGCAGTATTCAAAGTCAGAGTTTTATATTTACATTTCCCTTTATTATCTGGCTTTGTAACTCCCGCTTTCAAAGGCATCCAAAAGTAGCAACAAAAGAATAAATTGTGACTTGAGTTCATTGGGTTGGTATGATCTGTTTATTGAGCCCCTTCATTATCCGGTTACCAAGGATGACCCGAACTTCCAACCCAAACTTTCCTTTACTGTGCTGCATTGTCCTTTAAATGTCATGGTAAACTTAATAAAAAATATTTTCAAGGTAGCAGTGGGGAACATGTCTCTACGACATGACCAACAGGACATCTCCTATGAAACTCCAGTGGCAAAGGTTTGTTGGTCTTTGGATACCTAAATAGAGTGACTTTACATATGTAAATATAGTCAAAACTAGAATTCAGCGACTTTGGATTTAAGAATATAAGGGGTTATACTATCTTACTCCTTTTCACCATAATGGAAAAAAATGACCAACAAGTGTAGAGAGAAAAATCTATCTGGGTTCGCTTTTTCACTTAGGAGATTGCAAATTCACATGAGATTTGCTGAGGGAAACAACTGAGTTATAGCAGATATTCCCCTGTCATTGTTAAAACCTGTAAAACAGTATTTTTGAGTTGCTACTTATCTTTCGCCATTTCTCTTTCGCCACGTCTTTGTTGGTGTTTGTACGATCGGGGTGGGGCGGGGGACTTCTGGATGGGGCCGCTCACATTCCACAAAGCCTTTCCCCCCTTCTGTGGAAGGAAGGCACAGCTGAAATCAGTCTCTTTGCCTTTTCATGATATGGGAGTGCGGTGGAATCAAAGCAGGGAGGATGAAAGCCCAAAAGCTTCCTGTTTCCAGCTGTTTTCCTCAACGAAGATTTTTTTTTTTTCCTCCCAAAGATGATGCTTCCTTTCAAGGGGTTTTTAATCTGCTAACTGTTTCCTCAGTTTATTTCACTACAGTAAAATGTGTTCCCTTTAGGTCATATCTGTCTCTTTTAAAACTCAACCTGTCCTTTTCAGCCGCGTTCATTGCTACTCAAAAGAACAAACGTGATTTATAAAAGTCCCTTTAATGAGGTACAAAGACCAATAAACCTTTGCCACTGGAGTTTCATCTTTTTGGTTGCTTTATTTTCGTTAGTGAAAAATTTGAGATGTCAAAAAGCCATTGAGAACACTATTAATTTGACCATTTAATGTTTGTAAACAAAGCAGTTATGAGTAAAATATGTTGTTATGGCCTTAAGGTTGGTTGGTGTGTGGGTTTTTTTTTCCCCTTCCAAATGCAGTACTATAATGATCTGTATTTTGTTTAATGTAAATGCTTAAAATTTAAATTAAGGCCCTGGAAACTGCATAAATACTGCATAAAATGAATATTAATAATGGCTTGATTTATTAAGTGATGATGTACATAAGAATATGGCTTTTTTCCACTGATAGTTATTATTTCACTTTTAGCCACTGACGTTTCAGAATTTTACATTTCTAAATTCTGCTTCCTTTGGGGATAAATAAAATACAAAAATGAATTCACTTAATCACTTATTAAACATAATCCAAAAAAAAAAATACTAACTAGACCTTTCCCCCATCGCCTAGATCTTCCAAGCTTCTGACTTAATGATAAAAATCATTTTACACTGACTTGTAAAGGAATATCAGAGGGAGTCAGAAATTTTCTGTTTCTCTATCTCTTATCTTTCCCCAGATATCCATACTGACCTCCTAAAAGGGGGAGAACTTGTCAGCAAGAGGCTACACACTGTTGCCCCCTTATTTGAGCTAATTCTTTGTGATATAATGAAGCCAGTAGCATATGGGGAGAACCACCTCATTTCATTTTCACTTTAATGCTAACTCTAACATATGCTTTTGAATTGAAGTGGGGTCCCAAATGCCAATATATGTTAAAAGAATTAAACGCTTTTAAAAAAAAGAAGTTTTCCGTTATTTACTCCTGTTGCCCACTCCCTGGAGGGTGAGAGACTGATAGCGCTTAAAAACATGAGCATGCCTATTTTATCTGTACAGTTTAATAGAGAGCTATGAAAAAAAAATGGCAATTAACATATTCAGACAGAAAATCATCCTGGCTGAATGACTCATTAAATAGTCGTATAAACAGGATGTGCCGAAATGAACTGGTACAGAATTTAGTTCCATTGGTCTTTTCAGCACACACTGCTCATTATCAGCACTTTAAGAAGCAGACTTGTGGGTGCTTAGAGGACACTTAAATTTCTTTTCTCTTTATTTTTTTCTTAAATACTTCTCCCCTCCTCCACCCTTTTCCCCTGCCATTCCTAATTCTCTGTCAGGCTAAGATTACCCACCCAGACACGAAGCATTCTGTTGGAAATCAACCAAGTTAGGGGTAAGAGCTTCCGAGTTTCATCCAGGCCAGTGGTCCTAGCCCCAGCTGACCATCAAAACGTGCCTGAAGATTGTTTTGTAAATACACAGACATTACTGAACCCCATTTTTGGGGATTCTGATTCAGTAGGTATGGGGCAGGGGCTGGGAGTCTGTATTTTAATAAAAGCTCCCATGGGATTTGGATAGTCAGTTGAGCTTGGAAACTACCCACTGATTTGTGTCCCATCATAGTAAAACTCTCTTGCCCCAGGTACAGGATATATGGCCATTTGGCCTCTATATCAGTGGTGTGCAGTCCTGGCTGCAAATTAGAATCACCTACAGAGCTTGGGGAACAAATAACCTGATGCCTGACCTCACCTCCAGTTAAATTGGGGAGTTTAAAAACCTCCCCAGAATCACTTCCCCAGGCGATTCTAATGCATAGTCAAGTTCGAGTACTTCTGTCCTCCCTAAACAAATGGAGCTAGGTTTAGCTGAAAAAGTCCTTGCTAGTTTTCTTTTGGAAGGTGCTTTACCCTGTGCAAAAAGTCCTCTCTGCGTCTCTTTAACCACACACAGACAACTTAAGCCTACTGCCTCCATGAAGGCTTCTGCATTTATCGGTACCCTGTTCTCAGGTGGGCATAGAATGCTCTGCTCTCACCTTGTAGCAGATTCCTGTTTCTTCTTACCCGAGTACCACATCTGTGATGTGCAGATGTGTTGGTATAGCATTAGCACCCCACAAAGGCTAAGTAATAAGGGAGAAGAGCAGGACAGCAGTTTAGCAAAGGAAAGAGTATCCATCTTTTGAATCCCCGTGTGCTCTAAGAAATACTCTGAATAAACAAGTTTCTTCTTTTGCAAGTTGTGACATTACACTGGAGCCTTTCACTGCAATGACTAACATTTGTAGTGCATGCTCCCATTCAGTGAAAGGGTCTGATATGAGCCCATCCTTGAAACAAATAAACAAACAAAAACCTTCTCTAGAGGAAAAATTTCCGTAAGAATAATCCTGAAGATGGTTACATGAGAATTATACTTCCCAGCCGCTCACAGGTATCGAAGCATTCCCTGGCTTTAAGGGATATTTACAAATAAAAGGAAAAAGGTACAGGTCACTTCAAGTCGCTCATTACCAAGGAGAAATGCATCCTGTGTAGGAAGGAGTTCTCTTCTGTCTTAACATGGAACTTTCCACCTTGCAGTTAATGAGGAAAGACATTCTTAAAACACCAAGCTGGTCTTTAAGTTGGTGACAGAAGTGGAAAGTAGACAGAGCCCCTGAGGTTCAGGTGCCAAGGCCTGGCATCTCTGAAAATGTGGGAGAAGAAAAGTCAGCAGCCACACTTCTTCACTAGAGAGGAGAAGAAGATTCACTGACCCTTCTCGATTTTTGCGTATCTTCTGGCAGAGTCTTGTCATAGACCCCAGAATCCTGATGGTCTAGAGCTCATAAGTATACATAATGATTTCTGAAGAGACAGACATCTGAAGAGGTTTCCTTAGAGAAGACAGCTGACCTTGGCCGTGACACTGGCAGGTGTCAGGAATGTCTGGGTCTAGGCTTATATGGCAGGAGCCCTGGGTTCCCAGTTAAGGGACGTGGTCATGCTTTAGAGTCTAGGCTTGCAGCATATTTAGGGGCTGAGGGACTTACTGTTGCAGTCCTGCAAGGTGTAGGTCAACCCTTGCAGAAACCTGAGTGCAAGCAACGTCTTAAATATTATATACCAAGGTGCTTCACTTGTCTCACCCTAGATCTAGCCCTTGTAGGGAGCAACAGGGTAGGGAAAACCATTGGTAATGCAGGTCTTCACACCTTATCCTTTATTTAATGTGGTTGATAAAGAGCCTCCTTGCAAAAAAAAAAATCTTGGTGCAGACTCCCAGGGAAGGAAACACTCATGTGACTGATAAGCCAGCAGGGCCCCCGGCCACGTGTGTCACCCTGGTGGAGGATAATCGTGCTATTATTTTTTGTCAGTAGGTATAACAAGTGGGTAGTGCTTTGTGTATTCCACTGTGATGAATTAATTTTGCGTTCATTGTAGTAGCACTGATCATAATGAATTAATTTGGTATTCATGTGGATGTCGGATTTTTTTTTTCCCCTCTTCCAGTTCCATGTAGCTTTGGATAATGGATGCTTTAGAAGTATACCACATCTGATCCTATTCTCTCATTCTCATAATTTCCCTTCCCTGGATATTGTGAGATATTCTGTTTTTGAAAATATTTAACTTGGTGGTAAAATAATTAATGTTTTAATAGCTTTATATGAACTTGAACATTCCCATTGCTTTTATTTTACAAAATAAGGGGAAAAAAGGTTAATAGTTATAACAAGTATAACTGCCAGGTTGAATGATACAGTTAATAACTTGTATATTTTAGTTTGGTTTAAAGATATCTAAACCAATTATTTACAATTAGTAGCTTTATTGAAGACAACTATTGCAGTCCTTTATGCAAACATGAAATAATGAAAACTGCATGCCATGTATAATAGTTTGTTCTTCTTTTAATTTCTCCTCTCTTCTTTCCCTTACAGACAAGATTGATAAATGTATGTGCATATATTATTTATCTGTTCATGTGAGGACACATAATTGGCTATTAGATATGGTAATTGTATAAATACATCTTATTCAAGCTCATTTCCTTTTCTGTTTATAAAATAAATGTTTTTGTTAAATTGGAATATGTACTGAAATAGAAGTGCCTAATTTAGGATTGAGAAACCAGGTACCCAAACAAAAATCAGACAAAATCCTGAGAAACTTTTGACAAACTTGGTCTTTAACCTATATGCTTTTTTAAAGTTTGTTCATCATGGTTGCTAATTATTGAAGATATTTGTAATACAACAAGGGTTTCTTTCATCACTAACCCACCTGCTCGGCTGATTTGCTCCCACTGGGACTGTGGTTAAACCTTTTGAAAAGAGATTTTTTTCTCCCCCTTATGAGTATCAAGATATCATTTTGAGTTTTTCTTTAAACTTGAAAATGGTGGAAATGGTATCCTCTTCCACAAACTCTCTTGTGGCTTCAAACTTTTTTTGGGGGGGGGTGCTATTTCACAGCTCCTATTCAGTTTCATTCTGAGCAGTATTCCATTCTAGACTGCTATGTTTCAGCAGTTGATAGATCCTGTATATATTTTACCATTTAGAATATATAAAGAAGTTGGGAGTTGATTGCAAATGCAAGGACCATATAACTGGATTGCTATGGCTTTCATTATTTTTGTTATTATTGCAACAGATTGTACAGTAATATGCTAACAAAGATTTATGGCTTCATACAGCAGTAGGAACTGTTGGGATAGAGGAGAAAACTCATGTTAAAACAAATGTCTATAATAATAAGAGGAAAACAAAACTTTACAAAAAAGCTCTAAGAGAATTGTTTCTAGTATAAATATTTTATTACCATTTGCTATGGTTTGAAGTTCTTGAAAGTCATTGTTTATGCATTTCCGGAATTTAGATATATAACCAAGTCTATATGTGCATGGTTGTTCTTGGAAAGAGATTATTCCTTTCCTTTTCTTTTTTCAGTTTTTTTTTTTTTTAATTTTGTTTTTTGTTTAACTGGAACACATAGCTGTTGAATATGCAATGAACAGAAAATTTATGGAGGGCAGAATTATGAGTATCTGAGGAAAGTTTAATTACTTTTATAATTTAGATAAGCTTCATAATTTATTGTAACACACTGTACTTTGGCACAATTTGTAACAATTATAAAGCACTTGAATTTAGGTTCTTTCCTTGGCAGCTATAAACAGAGTTCGCTGTATGAAAACTTTGAGCGTCGACTTTCCTTCCTCTGCGTTGCATTAAAAGGCTTATGCTGTAGTGGTTTTGTTGGTCCCATTTGCATTTACCACATCTCTGGGTTTTATTTCTCTGAAAAACATGCATCACAATATAGTAGGCTTGTGGTTGAAAATTAGGAAGCCGGCGAAGGGAAGACATGAAGATATCTATCAATGCCCAAACCTAGGAAAGGGAAAAATAGGGAAAAGCTCAGATGACTCTGTTTTCACTTAAAAAGAAAAATACCGTATCATTCTCTTCCATGTAAAGGACAGGTCTGGAATTATTCAGACTATTCCAAAATTCAGCAATATTTGTCTTTTTAATGAGTATACATTTCTTTTTATAATTAAAGAGCCATGTAAAATAGCTACTTCTCTTAGGCCTAAGTTATATGGCTGTTACAGAAATTGCTGCCTAGTATATAATTTTATGACGTTGCTGTTTTCTACAAAATTAATCTCACTTGTCCATTTTTGTCTTGCCTTTTAAATGTATTTTCTTTCTTTATCTGCTGTGTTGATATTGAAAATAATGAATGAAAGCATGAAACCTCCAACAACTGATTTGGTTGTTCCTAAAAACATTTGTCCTTAAAAAAATATACTTTTATGCAGCTGCCAGGAATTTTTACATTCACGTTTTTCTTTTAATAACTAAACTGTACAGCAGAATTATATCTCATAAAACCTGGTACTTGGCTCAACATCTCTCATGATTAAATGATCCTAATGGTTTTGCATAACACTTTGAACTTTCCGAAGTTCTTTCACATCTCTGTATGTTTAGGACAGGATTAAAGAATTAAATTATTCTACAGTTGGAGGTAGAAATAAGTGGCTGATGAGCCAACTTAGCAACTTCTGTACCCTCAAATACCTTCTTGTATTCTCCTCTGTCTTCATGAGCTGGCTAAGTGTGACCTAGACGGGAGACTTCGGTTCTGGTTTTAGATTCTCTTGTTAGTGTAGTGTAGTGTAGTGTTAGTGTTAGCTCAGGTTTTTGATAATTCACTGGTGCAAACCACTGAAACAACTTATCTACTGGCTTAAATGAGTCAACAGTCTGAATCAAACATTTTTTGAATTGGTTAAAATAATAAAGCTAGTAACCCTGTGGTTGAGCTCTTAATGATTAAAGAACCAGACCTAAGAATGCATTTATATTCATTTAAAAAGAAAGCAAAGACTCCCACTTCTTTGAGCTGTGTTGCTTTGTGTAGATTTTTTTTTTAAAGAAAAAGCCTTCATTATCTGTTTCAGATCTTTATAGATGTTGCAATAAGATACTCCTTTCTCTTAGAATAGGATTGAAAGGATCAAAGTTAATAACTTTAACTGAGACACTTTAAAATAAAAAAAATAGTTTATTATCTCTTTCCTTTTCAAGATTTATGTTCTTACAAGGGTACAATGTTCCTGGTTGAATGTGGTCCTTCTGGTAAGGACCACATGTAATAGAATAATAATTCCCTCGTCTAGCATTCTCTCGGTTGTTTTAATGTTGCAGGTGAGTGTGTTCCACTGTGCAAATATATGTAGTTCTCTTATTCACGTTCTTGATGACTTGCATCCTTAAACCTTTTTGTTCAGAGTATTATTGTCCTTTATCCTGAAAAATGTCTGTGATTGTAGTGCCCTAATACTATAAATCAATGGGGACTGAATTCACTGCCTGCTAAGTAGTGTGAGGCAATCCTTTAAATGCAAATGCATCAAGGCTAGTTTTAATGTAATTTTAATAAGGCTGAAACCATTTTGAAGTAGACTTAAATCATAATACTAATCTTAAAAGACTGTTTAGCTGAGAATTCCCTTTATTCTCACTGGCCATTTTCCCTCCATGTGCATCCAAACCACCTTTCATCTGATTCTGTAGTTTTCACTCAGGTTATCTTTTTTTTTTTCTTTCTAAATAGAATATATGTACAGTTTGTGTTTACTTTATTGGTTGGAGAAGAGCCTATATTGGCTAAAACTGTTTTGCTTTTTTTCTTCTTGATTGTACATTCCTGACCAAACTTTCTGTGTGTGTGTGTGTGTGTGTGTGTGTGTGTGTGTTTGTGTGTGTGTCCATAAATATTACAAATAAACTGCTATGTTTTGGCCAAAGAAGTAAAAAGTAGAAATCTAGCTGTCAATGCTGACTGCAGAAGTTATTTCAGAACATAATATTTAAATAGGAGAATGAATGCAAATGAATGCAAAAATTATAAAAATCAGGAAAATATTTACAAAATGAAGTCCGACCTCAAGTCCTGTATATTATAATAGTCCAAGCTTCTTGGTTTCACCAACTTACAATATTTCAATGCGTATAATGTATATCTTGCTGTTTATATTTGGGTTGATGGAACAGGTGGAGGATCATTGACCTGGGGAAATAAAATTGGATTAGGGACTGGCTTAACAAAAGTCCGTGGAAACTGAAGGCAAGAACTTACTGTCACGTTCTTTGCAGAGAGACAAAGGAGTTTTGGTCGTTGGATATTTAACTTTGGATACACATTATTAGTTTATAATGATTGAATTATTATAAATATATATTATAAATAGATATAGATTTATAATACACATTAATTTGTAGATTAATTGTCCCACATTTTTCTGTGTTCAAGAGTTATCAGGGAGGAGATACATAAGTACTGAACTCTATACTATATTCCGTTTATTAGCTTTTAATATATTTCTTATAATTCACAAATCAGTAATACATAATTTCAATTACTCCCCCTTTCCTATCGAACCTTCTGAAAGCACAACATAGACCAGCATTTTTAAAAACCTTGTTTCAGGACATGTTAATAGAAATTTTATTTTGAGTACCTTCTTCATTAAATATTGTAAAACACCCCAAGAGAGTGATATAATTTGTAATGATTCCCAAATTGCTTTGACCAGAGAACTCCTTTTTTCCTGAAATACCTCCCGTGTGGAACATTCTGCAGAAAACAATTTTGTGAAATGCAAACTTGGCCCTAAAGGTTTTTTTTTTTTTTTTTTTTTAAAGCCTTTCAAGTTGGTAGTGGTATCTAGTTTCTTGTTTTTAAAATACTAGTCACTAATCCTTTCACTTTGTCTAGGACAGTTCCTAGGGTCGCTGTGCCAGTCTTGCTAACAGTCCTGTCCTCTTGAAATACTACTTGTAATATGTGAACAGATAGCGAAGTCAACTGACTTCCCAAATGTTTTAACACCAAATGATAGCTGTATCGTCACAGCTGTTGGCAGCTATGTCAATGAAGATGCGGGGTCTCTATTTATGGCTTTTCCCCATTCCTTAAGAGAGGCCTTTTTTTATTTTTTAATTTGTGTCTTTCCTCCTCTTACCCTTTTAACAGTTTGGTCACAGTGGTGACCAGCAGTTACAGAGCAGGGTCTTGACAACGTGGGCTCCAGCCAGGGTAATGTCAATGAGCAAAGCAGACAGTTCACATTTAATCAGTCAGCATCTCCAAGAGTCCTGTGTGGGACAAGTGAAACCTCTCTCAAGGCTATCAGGCTCTCATACTCGCTATGGAGATAAAAAGTTAGAAGACTTGAGCTTTAGGCCCGATTGCTCCCACTCCGGCCTTCTGCTTGTGTTTTTTAATGGCATGTTTACTTAAATTGCAGCAAGTAGAAAGTAATCTGGGTCTTGTTTAGATCTAAACATTGATGTTTTAAAGGTTGTATATAATTTTTGTTAAAAAGAATGTATAAATGTATGTTTTTAGAAGCCTTATTAGGAAGAAAGAAAAAGTTTTAACTCCACAACTTTTTTCTAGAATTGCAAACTACTCTTAAACTGTCTTAAATAGACTTTTTGTTGTTTATGCATCCAGGGAAATCTAGAGAAATTAAAGAAGTGTGCATAAAAATGATTCTGTGGGAGAGCATGAACATTAAGTTCAAACAGTGAAGAATTTAAAGTTAGAAATACTCTCCGGTTCTAGAATCAATCCTGTAAGCACCCTCTGAGACATGGTAGATCTTTGCACTTACTTGGACCTTGGTTTCTATTTCCGTGATGGTTATTGGATTTGATGCCGTCTGATGTCCTGTTCAGCTCTCAGATTCTATGAAGCTGGGTCTGAGATTAATTTAGGTCTGAGATTTACATGTAGGGTAACTGGTCCCTCGATGCCCTCAGGACTGAGATGTTGTTGATTTCTCAAGTGTAATACCACTGCACAGACGTACAATTTGCACCAATCGGAACGAATGTTTAACAAGTTCTGAGTATGAAAAAACCACTTTGCAATTTGAATTTCTGTGATTCCAAAAATCAGAAAAGCTTCTTTTTGATTAAATGCACTGCCCTCAACCACACATGCTCATTTTCTCTGTCTACTGCTTTGTCATTCTGTTTATTTAACTTTACTTGGCATACCAGAGTTTTAACTCTGAGATTTTAAAGTACCCATGCAAAATGGGAGTGTGACAGAGAGACCTAGGAACAGATTCATCAAAGGAGTCAGGTAGCACATTGCACATCCTTTGACTTCAAGGTGTAAACGGAGCCCATTAAACCATTAGTTAAGTGGTAATAGGGAGCAAGAGCCTGATTAGATTACACAGTCTTCTGTATGTGAACGCGGTATGTGAAAACATAACACTTGAACTTCACCACAGTGCCACGAAGATTCAATTAGAGGACTGGTATGTGCCCAGATTTGGGGACATAAAGGGCAACTGGATTTTGAAGGAAAGATGGTGAGGAAACACCTGCAAAAATCTGCTTTTCTGTGCAACAGACTGGGTAATTGCATATGCAGATGGATAGTTAGGGATATAATTACTTGATTTGTGAACACAAATGCCCTTTCGATTGTGTGAGTGTTGAATTTTGCAGTGACAGGTGCGTGCGGAGAGCTGTGTGTGTATCCTTTGCACTCCTGTTTAAATATTTGGCCCGGAGTATATCTTCCTTTCATTCTGAATGGGACCACTCCCCCGTCCCCCACTGATGGTCTGGGGGAATTGTTACAGCTCTTAATGTCTCTCCAACTTTTTCTCATAAATAATAACCTTAATTTGAAACCTTAACTAAAAGAAGGACCGCATAGAGGCATGTGGTGTAAGGGCTTACGAATTATGCACAGTAATTCATTTTTTAAAGCTGCTGGATGTAACTCATTAGTTTTCATTGTTTTCACAAAATAAGGAAAACTATTAACCAACACTACAGACTAATAGCCTGGAATTTTTGCCCCCCATAATCAACTGAAGTTTAATGGAAAATCATCTTTTGAAAGACTTCTTTTTTTTTTCTCCCTGCTTTTTTCTTAACCTTTCCATTAATACAGTTGCGATATCTTCTCTAATCTCTCTCGACTAAACAGCATTCTCAGTCATTCCTCTTCTAATCTACACTGGAGATGTTTATAAAAATACTCATGCGGTCCAGAGGGGATTTTTTTTTTTAATTCAAGAATTTGTTAAGCACTTACTTACGTGGAGTGGGCAGGTATTCCTTGCTCTGGCCTTATGGAGAAAGTGGAGGAAGTGTTGTGTACCTTTAACGAGGTTACTGATGTGCCTGAACTACACAATGAATTATTAAGTCATACTTTATATGATTACTGTTTATTTTTTTTTACTCCATTCTAAATCAAACTGTATCTAAATTATTTTTGTCAATGAAAGATTAATTTCAATGGTTATTAATATTAATAATACTTACAAAAACTTGCATGTATCACTCACTTCTATGTGCACAATACTCTAAGTACAGTACATCAGTAATCTCATTCATTCTGTCAAACTAACATGTATCGTTATCCCCATTTTACAGATGAGCAAACTGAGATACAAGGTTAAATATATTATCCTTGCCATATAGTTAATAAACAGAAAGGTATTAGAGTTGTTCAGAAATATGGAACTCTCTGGCCCACGTTGTGCATTGCTTTGTTGGAGTCAAATTTGTAAAAATATTATATATAAAAAATAATCTTGAATCTGCCTTAAAGGAACTTGTCAAAGAGAGGAAAAATAACCACAGAAATCCCATTTTTGACTGGTTTGATAGGAAGACTTCACACAAGTCTTATTTTAATATCTTGATCTTTCCTTGTACTTCCTGCTCTTCTGGGGCACATTTTCTCAGTAAGATGTTCTTTCTGGTTTTTTTTTACTTAAAAATATGCGGGGACTAAATTTTACCCACAAAAAGGGCTGAAACCGTTCTGAATCTTCTTGTTTCATTAAAAAGCATACGTATGTATTGCTGCTGCGTGCGGGAAAGTAGCTGGCACGCTTGGCTCAAATAATGTTCGGAACCACCTGCTTTGAATGTGGTCTGATTGAATCAGATGACGGCTGCTTTTCATCCCCGTGTCGGGATTGGGATGTGGGGGAAGTGTTTTGTTTTGATATTTCACATGTGCTTAGGTGTTAGTGGTTTCAGGTTGTTTAAGAACAGACACTCATCATTGAGTGTTGCTGAATCCTGTGGGGGAGATTTGAAAGAAAGTTTTGAGTATTTCTAGATCTGCTTCAAAATTATATTCTCTTGTGTGGTGTATTTATTTGTGTTCAGGACGCAGATTGCTTTGTGAAAAATGGCACATCATTTTCCCTCACAAAACGTTTCTTTTGTTTTCTGCTTGTTTGTTTTTTGTACTTAAGCTGTTTTTTCTAGTCCCTCCTCCTGGGCTCTGATATAAGTACATTAATCATTAATACCATATAGGTTCTCTGGAGTTCTTGGTGTGCTGTGGGTCCGTTTTTCTTTTTGGGGGTGATAATTAACATCTGCCCCATTACTTACCTGGTACTTGAGGTTGTGAACATTATCATATTCTCTTTGCAGCTCATGGGCACTTGTATATAAGGGGTCCAAAGAATTTAAAGGAGAGAGATTACAGCTCACTTCCTGCCATCGGAAGTGTGTGGGGAGATCAATGGGTGATTGGAAGAGAGAATTGGCCAAATTTGGAATTTTGGGCCCCATCTAGAAGATTCTGATTTAGTGCCTCTTGGAGGTACCCAGGAATATGTATTTTTTAACAGTGCTCCGGATCTGAGGGTCAGGGACATTAGGAAAACTATGGCTCTAATTGATGCCCCGGATTTCTCCAAGTGGGTCCCCCTGCATCCGAATATGCTGGGTGTTGGAACTGCACTTTCCTGGGCTCCACTGGGAATGGTGGCCTTGGACCAGCATCTGTGATGTGTCCCTCACCACACCGCTGGGCTTTATATCTGTATGAACCTTTGAGAACTATCACCACAGAGATTCCAAGTGACAGGAAATTGTGGGGCAAATTGGAGGATTAGAAATCCTGCTTCCAATATCTGCACTGGTACACAGAATCCTCCAAATAGGGGACAGGTGTGTTTGGAAAGCTTGTTTTGTAAAGAGAGTCTTTTCATCCTTTGACTTCCCTTATTTACACTGCAGCTACGTTTCTGAATTAAAAAAAAAAAAAAAAAAAAAGAGAACAACAGCAACAAAAGGTTCCCCTGGCATACCAAAGCTGTGGGGGGCCGGGGCAAGTTTCCCTTGTTTTACTTTGTGATGACCGTTTGACCAGCCTTTGGCTTTGTCCCTCGGTCATCTGACTTAGGATGCAGGATTATAGCCATTAGAGACCCGAGGGTCCTAGGATCAGGCTCCCTGTCCTGGGCAGTCTCTCTGACGACAGAGCTACAGCTTAAATTGTGCTTTTCTCTTGGCAAGCACCTTTCGATTCTTATCCTAGTGCATTTGCTGTGTTTGGCATTTTTCTGGCTAATATTCCTTTTTCTCTTCTCCATCCCCTAATTCTCAACCTCTTCTGGGGTCACAAACGTGTAAGAAAGACTTTTTAAAAACAAGTTTCACTCTTGTTAGTCGAAATATTCTTCTATTACAGCAGCTATGGTATGTTTTAAAATTTATACATTTATTTCTGTGCTTTTCTCCCCTGTGGCTGAGTTTTTGAAAAATGCTTGATATATGTAACACCATGTTACATTTAAACGGAAAACCCTGTTTGTTTTGTATGTTAGACTACAGCCAATGAAAATCCAGGGAGTAAGGATTTTCACAACCACAACTGAATGCAGAACTTCATAGTTTTTTGTTATGAGTATAAATATTGAGAATAGTTTTGTTTGTTTATGCCAGTGCAGTTTTATAGCAAATCCTTTCAAATGGGGTGCAAAGCCATCCATGGATATTTGTAAAGGCTTTGCAAAATCATACGTAAAATAAATTGTCCATTTGATTTGAACAAGCTTTGCAATTATTTGTGGCTTTAACAGGGGCTTTTGAAGGGCACTGTATATATCTACCAGCTGGTTCTACTTTTTTTTTTTAAGAAAATGGAGAGCTTTGTACACAATCCCTTGGGTAAACCAGTAATAAACTATATATCAGGTAGTCAAGTCTTGCCATTTCAAATCTGTTTTTCATTTTAAAGGGGTAATAATTTGTGAATTTCATCTCATAGATATTTTTATGTTTCAAATCAAGTTGTTATCCCATCCTTGTCAATTTTTTAATAGATTCCCCCACTCAGTGTTTCAGAGAAATAAAACATGTAATGGAAGCCCTGGGAAAAATGCTTTCTTCTTTATTATATTGTGTCTTATAATAATACATTACCATCAACATTTTAAAAAATCCTGTTAGTTACTAATTATTTTGTCACATTCCATGATTTTGGTTCTCTTTTGTTTTCATGGCAAAGGTTCAGAGTTTTCATGTTTGATAAATCCTCTTATTCCACTCAACAAATGTTCACTGAGCTCTTAGCAAAGTCCAGATTCTTGGTCACAGGTGCCCGAGTCAAAGTTCCTGTCCTGAAGTTTGCATCCTGGTGGGGTCAGTAATCAAGGCTACTAACCAGCAAACATACTTACACCTATATATACATGTATCTAATTGATTGATCTGTGTGTGTGTATGTATTGTGACTGTATGTTTCCCTCAATGGAACCATTTCTTTATTTATTCATTCTCTGTGCATTTATTGCTTGGGAAGGAATGTTTTCCAGGTGGAGGGAAGACATGAGGCCAAACAACCAGAGATCTGTTGGATAGCAGTGAGGAGTCTGGTGTGATTGGGGCACCAAAGGGCATGGTAGTGGAGGGTAACGTGAGCGAAGAAGGTAAATACAGATCTGCAGCACCTTCAGTGCTAACCTAAGGAATTTTAACTCAATACGGAAAGCAGTAGGGAGCCATTGAAGGCTTTTGTATGGAGAAGTGACAGTTGTCAGTGGCTCATAATAGGTTGGAATGGGGCAGATCTGAAGTCAGGGAATCTTGTTTTGAGGTCCTTATTATGAAAGATGGGAGTTAAAAGAGGAAAGGAAGGGGAGAAATTGGTAAAGGCTGCAGTAGTTAAATCGAGTGAGGTCAACTGAAGTTTTTTCAGCATTTCTGTGGAGAAGATCCAGAGCTCTTCTTACCTTTCTCAACTTCATTAGACTCACTCTTCAGTGAAATAAGAGTGATCTTGATTCTTCAGTGTGTCTTGAAGAACCTTATTTACCTTTTCTACCCGGGCTCTTACTATTTCAAAACCTGTTCTCTGGGCACACCTTAGAATTCTCTTCTTTGTGCTCTCTAATGCTTGAAATCCTTCTTTCCTTTTCTTAAAGTCCTGCTTAAAGGAAATTTCTACTTCCTTTCAAAAAACATCTCAGCAATTTCTTGATGTTTATTTGCCATTTGTAGCTCAACTTAAAACTTTTGACTAATGTTAGTTATTTTTTCAAATACATATTTTGTCCCTTCAACTAAATTTTAAGCTCAGGATTCATAATTTATTTAGAGAGGTACAAATAAAACATAGGTTGTGTCCCATATTTTTAAGTAATGAGATTTATTTTTTTCTTCTATTGAAGTGAAATACAGATGGCCTTTGAAGCCCCAGAAGAGTCCACAAAATTTTATTTAGTCTAAAATATTATCAAACTTTGGTATTATCAATACTTAAAGATGACTTGCCTGGAACAAGAAATAGGAAGATCTGGGAAACACATTCTCTGCTCGCACCTCTGTTACAGTAATGGCTAGTGTGGTTTGCCACATGCTAGCTTATCTACAGTGAGGTTCTTAACCTTCTTATCAGGGACTGTTTTGAAAATCCAGTGCAAGCTATAGACTCCCTTCCCAGAAAAATGCATATAGCTAAATACACGACTAAACTTTTGCAGTACTTAGGCTGTGTATGTAGCACGGGTGTATGTCTGATATTGGTAAATCAAAGAGAAAATACTTTTAGGTACCTTTTTAGTCATTAGCTTTACCTGTGTTAGGTACTCATTAGGTATTTGCTGGCTTATTGATATTTATGAGAGGGCCTTAGGGAACAGGAGAGATGAGAGAAAAGATGCATGCGCTGATTGGAGAAGAATTAAATGGGGAATTATGCAGCATATAACTTGTGCAATTCCTGAAAATGCTGTCCCTGTGGGGCTTAGACAAATATGTGCAGATGAAGTCCAGATTCATCTAGAGTTGGTATTTACTGTTGAAGAACCTTAGTGAGCATTAAGTTCATAAGCCTACTTCTGGGGTGGTGGAGAGGCGGGAACCTACTGTTTACTTTAGAATGTTTTCAGCTGCAATACAAGAAAATCCTGACTCAAATTTGACTTAAACATAAGGAAATGGATTATATTACGTAACTTCT
>RJWJ010011576.1:9142-44106 GCA_004363605.1 Indri indri | reverse complement strand
ACTCCTGGGCTCGAGCAATCCTGCTGTCTCAGCCTCCCGAGTAGCTGGGACTACAGGCATGCGCCACCATGCCCGGCTAATTTTTTTCTCTATATATATATTTTTAGCTGTCCAGTTAATTTCTTTGTATTTTTGGTAGAGACGGGGTCTCGCTCTTGCTCAGGCTGGTCTCGAACTCCTGAGCTCAGAACGATCCGCCTGCCTCGGCCTCCCAGAGTGCTAGGATTACAGGCGTGAGCCACCGCGCCCGGCCAACTTTTTTTTTTTTTTAATGGAGACTCACATTGATGCCATCTTGGCAGTGAGAATCCAGTCCCCCACCAGAAGCACTTACTCCGGGTGTTTGTGACTGAATGAATCAGCCCTTAAAGCCTTGCTCTACCAGCTGCCTTCTCTCACCCCAGGTAGTCAAGTAAGTGGAACTGGCTTTCTTACTTAGGAGCTTAAATGCCTACTACCCACGGAGAGGGCTTGATGTTTGTGTGTGTAAGCACTTAAAGATAGCCACATTAGCATGGATAAAATCAGCCACATAATGGAATGGTCTCAAGCATTAATTTTTTTTTGACTTTCCCACGTGAGGCCGTTTTGAATAAAAGCCACTGGTTTTTACAAATCCCTTGGATTTAGCTTGAATAAAAATTATTTGTTTTACAAAAATAGATACAGTTTTTTTCTTTTATTTAAAGCAACTTAAGTCACCATAATTCATTTAAAACCAATGAAAGGATAATCTGAATTTAATAGTATGTTAGAAAGTGTATTATGTATAAAGTATTTTTTTTTTTTTTGCTGATTGCATGGTATTTAGGCATATAGTCATGTAGTCTGTTTTTTTTAAATACTTTTAGTCACAATAGGCCATGTATGCTTTCCAGCTTCTCTTCTTGCCAGTGTTCTAAATACCAGTGTCCATCTTTAACTCTTGAGGGAAAACACTCTGACAATGATGTCTGTAGTACTTTTTTCATAACCACCAGCTGTGATAAATTTACCCACCTGCTCCTATACCTCCTGCCATCATCTATTGCTTTTGCATGCTTAATGTGCCTTATCTCATTTAGCTCTCACAACAATGCTAGAAGTTAGGTATATATAATCCCATAGTACAGATGAGGAGACAGGCTTAGGAAGGTCACATAATTTTGCTGAAGATCAGCAGAGCTAGTAGCTGGCACTAAAGCTTGCGGTGGGCTCCCATATCTGATTAGAGTTCTAGATGGAACATCCCAAATTTGTTAAACTAACCTTAGAAGACATGATTCCTACTGCTTTTTCACCTTCCTGGTCATCATTGTGAAGCAATGGTCTTGCTTTTAACACCACTTGCTTCTGTTACAAGTGGAAATAAGATGTTCTACCAATGGCTAGTTTCATTCTAAGTTGAATAATTATTTGGGAATTGAAAAAATTAAGAAATTTCATCTTTTTGGTCTAGCCAAAAAATAGGATAAGATAGTAACTGAGCTACCTACCTTGATATGTTGAATTTCTCAAAGTAACTTGACTGAACTCAATTTATTTAAGTTGAGTTTTTAAAAAAAGCTTTTATATTTATAACTAAAGTAATTTAAAATTTTAAAATACACAGACTTAATGATCAAAGTTTTAATACTTTATATTTGAAGAGAAACACCCAATGGATGTGCTTTTTGTTTTAGATAAATGCATTTGTTCGCAAAATGTTATTGTCCTATTTCAAAAGTATTTTTAATATATTTAGGATTAATGTGCTAAGATTAAGATGATTTATTTCTCAGTGATATTAAAAAGTGTCTCCTTGATTTCACTATAGTGAATAAAATAACCAAATCATCACTAAGTTTTCTGAAGAAGGAATAATCTGAATGTAAAAGAATCAAAATAAACTATTGGAAACTAAATACTATTTAAACATCTCCCTTTCTCAAGTGTAAAGAGTTTTTTAAAATAATCAAGTTTGTTTCCTGCAGATCATTTGGGGCAGAGAAAAAAAGTCTGTGAAACTAGGGTCAAAAATGGATGAGTGGATGCCAGGGCCTAGAGGCGAGGGGAGGATTTGGCTTCTATGGTGCAGCACTAGGGAATTTTTTGGAGTGATGAGTGATGGAACTGTTCAGTGTCCTGAGTGTGGTGATGGTTACACAAATCTACGTGGACCTTCAAACTCAGAACTGCATGTAGAAAACACTGTGAACATATGTGGTGGTTACATGGGAGTTGTGTGTGTGTGTATACATATATTTCAAATGAATCAGACATTTAAGATGGGTGAATTTAATTGTGTATAAATTATACCTCAGTAAAGTTGATTTGTTAAAAAAAAAAAAAAGTCAACGTGGACTATGCTCTGGAGCCTGGAGGCTGCAGAGGGGATAGTTCCAGAAGCACTTTGGCCCCCCACAGGGCAATGCTGAAAAATAAACATCAAGGATGTATTAAGGCTCTCTCAAGACAGAGAAGGTCTTGGTAGGGAAGAAGGATTAAACTGAGCTGTCCGTGCTTGGACTGGATCTTGCTCAGCAGTTCTCACTGCACGATGCACCACCCTAGTGTCCTTCTCCGTACAGTGGCAACAATAATTTCCCGTCCTCCTACCTCGAGGGTTTGTGGTGAAGAATAAATTGATGAGTTCTTTAGAAAGGATGAAGCACTTTTCAAATTATTAATAAAAGCCTTATTTTTTAGACTGAAGGCTTCTTTTGTACCTGCTACTAGTTGATTTTACTCCCAGACGGTGCTTGAGAGGTGGGTGGGGAGGATGGGTGACGAGCGTGAGCCCGGCTTGTTCCAGCCTCGCATTGCTGGCCATTGCCAAGTGCACAGTGATCCCTGTGTCTCATTCTTGTTGTTCAGTGAGCGCCCTGTGGGCCCTAACTCCGTGCCAGGCCCTAGGTGATATGCTGTGTGGGACACACTGATAATTAGAACTCATTCCCTACATTTAGGGGGCACAGATCACCGTGATGCAAGCACAGCATGAGAGATGCCATAAGGGAGGCTCAGACACAGTGCTCAGGGAACAGAGGTTGGAACAGTTCATTTCAGCTTGTCTTGTCACAGAAGGTGGCTTGTGAGCTGGCGGCATTCAGGGGCCTGGTAAATAAGCCACCTCCTTCCTAGGATGAGTCTCTTATTCTCTTCAGCACTGTCACATAATTATTGAGCAGTTAATTTGGTGCCAGGCGCTATATGAAAGTGAGTCAAAAATTCAACCTGTGGTCATCTTCGTTCTTCTGTTCGTTAAACATCTAATGGGTCCTTTACATGCATCAGACTCTGTGCCAAGAGTGTGGAATGCAGGAATGGAGGAGTCGTTGCTCTGGAGTTGCTCTTTGTCTCTTGGGTGAGAATCCACAGTAAATGGCCTGTTACCTTACTAAGATTGAGGCCATGATCAAGGTAACCCTGGGTGCTGGGGGAGCACGCTTGTCCCATCCTTAGTCTGGAAGACATCCTAAAGGAGGTAATGTCTGAGCTGAGCTTGAGTCATCAGTAAAAATTTGCCAGGTGAAGGAAGAGAAGGCAGGAGGTGGAAGGGTGTTAAAAGCACAGGGAAAAGTGTGTGTGCGTGTGTAGAGGTGCACAGGAGGCAGGAGAGCATGTTCGGGCAGCCGCTCCATGTGGCTGGAGAGGAGGGGCTGCGGAGAGAACAGTACAGTTGACTGTGTAAGCAGGGGGAACAGGAAGGGACTTTTGCTAATTCAGCCCAGCAGGCTCCCCACACCTTCTGGGGATGGACCCATGAGTGCACAGGGCCTCCAGAGCCAATGCTGTTGGAAAGAGGCTTCTCTGCTGCCCATACAAGGCCCCTCCCCCAGAGTTCAGCTGTGCTGCAGGGCAGGCTTCGCTTGCTGTCTCCAGACAGGCTGACCACTGGCTTCCCCACTGCCCTCTTGCCACCAATATCACACAAGCCCCTCTAATTAGTTATTGATCTGGCATTTTGTTGTGGCTCTGCTTCCCGCTCCTGTATTTAGTCAATTCCCAAGTTAATGACGCCAAATTCTATACCTGCCCCCACCCCATCACTTCTGCCTCTGCTGCCACTCCAGCAGAATGGCCCCAAACAAAGATCACTGAAAATGAGCCACACTCCTGCTAACAGGGATACGGTGGAGGAGCAAGTGGGAGGAGTATTGTCCCCGGAATCGTCTGCAGAAGATGCCTGTTGCCTATGTCAGGTCAGGTCTCCTGGAGTCCAGAATCCTCCCATGGTGGCCTGAGGGCCAGCTATGGCATGAGGATAATGTCAGTCAAAGAGCTTCTTCCACAGTCGTGCTCCAGTGTCTCTGGGGTGGCCTTGCAGGGTAGCAGATGGGAGTCTGAGAAAAAAACAAGTCTTTCTGGATAATTTTCATCCAGTCATTTAAGTCCTCTCAGATTCCATTTTCCTTAAAATAGGAACGGTATCTTCTCAGGGTGTTGTAAGGATCCAGTTGGATACTCTATGAAACTTCTTTGAAACAGTAAAATATTCTCGACCAGCATTGGCAACATAGTGAGACCCTATCTCCACCAAAAAAAAAATTAGCCGGGTATGGTAGCACATGCCTGTAAGTCCCAGCTACTCAGGAGGCTGAGGCAGGAGGATCACTTGAGCCGAGGAGTTCGAGGCTGGCTGCAGTGAGCTGTGATTGCCCACTGTACTCCCCAGCCTGGGTGACTGAGTAGACCCTGTCTCTTTTAAAAAAAAATTTTGGCAGGATAAAACAGTGTAAGAAGGAATGGGGTTTGGGATGTGGAGAAAATTGCTGTTCTGCCCCCCTGCTTCTGTTTGTATTAGATGAAACAATTCATGAGAACATCAAAATAAGGATTAATATCCAGAATATATCAAGAACTCCTACAACTCAACAACAAAAAACCTAACTAAAAATGGGCAAAGGCCTTGAATAAATATGTCACCAAAAAAGATATACAAATGACCAGTAAGCACATGAAAAGATGTCCAAGATCACTAATCATTAGAGAAATGCAAATCGAAACTACAGCGAAATACCACCTCCCACAAATTATAACGGCTGTCATTTAAAACACAACACACACATACACACACACACACACACACACACAAAATAACAGGTGTTGGCCAAGATATTGAGAAATTGGGACCTTTATGCATTGCTGGTGGGAATATAAAATGCTGCAACCTCTGTGGGACAATGTGGCAGTTCATCACAATTTAAAGAGTTACCATGTGATCCACCAATTCCACTTCTGGGTCTATACCCAAAAGTACTGAAGGCAGAGACCCTAAGAGATGTGTATACACCTATGTTCATAGCAGCATTATTCACAGTAGCCAAAAGGCAGAGACAACTCAGATGGCCAGTGACAGATAAATGGACAAACAAAATGTGGTATATACGTGCAACAGAATATTATTCGGCCTTAAAAAGGAAGGAAATTCTGGCTCATGCTAAACATGGATGAAGCTTGAAGACATTATGCTAAAGGAAATAAGCCGGTCACAAAAGGACAAATGCTAAATGATTCTTCTTATTAGAGGTACTCAAATTCGTAGAGATAGTACAATGTTGGTCGCCAGGGCCTGGTGGGAGAAGAGAATGGGAAGTTACTGTATAATGGGAACAGAGTGTCGGTTGGGGAAGACAAAGCAGTTCTGGAGATAGATGGTGGTGATGTTTGTACAACAATGTGAATGTACTTAATGCTACTCAACTATGCACTTAAAAATGTTTAAAATGGTAAATATTATATATATTTTACCACCATTTTTAAAATGAAAATGTAACAAAATGGTTGAAATGGTAGATTTTATGTTATGTACAGATGCTTCTCAACTTACGGCGTTACATCTCAATAAACTGTTATACCCTAAATCCAAAATACATTTAATACACCTAATCTACCAAACATTGTAGCTTAGCCTTGCTTACCTTAAACATGCTCGGAATCAGAACACTTACACCACCCTACAGTTGGGCAAAATCGTCTAA
Organism: Indri indri; assembly: GCA_004363605.1. Taxonomy (NCBI): domain Eukaryota; kingdom Metazoa; phylum Chordata; class Mammalia; order Primates; family Indriidae; genus Indri; species Indri indri. Next base: position 38,164 of record RJWJ010011576.1, on the reverse strand, counting down.
CACAAAGCCTATTTTATACTAGAGTGTTGAATATCTCATGTAATTTATTGACTACTGTACTGAAAGTGAAAAACAGAATGGTTGTATGGGTACTGCAAATACGGTTTCTACTGAATGCTTATCGCTTCACGCCATTGTAAATCAGAGACTGTCTATTTTACCACAATTTAAAAAAAAAAAATCAAAGACAGCTTTTAAGGGGATAGAAGCCTCAATCTGGCAGCCTGTGGCCCATTTAGAAGAGTAGAACAGCAATTCAGTCTTGTTGGCATAGGGCCTGGGACTTTATGGGACCCAGGGGCTTATAAGCCCTCCAAGCCTTTCTCAGTACCAGCCGGTGGCTACTACCTCTTCCTCTGACTTACTGCCCAGGTGCCTTCCTCTCAGCGGGACATCTCTGCCCAGGATAGTAATTTTCCATCCTGGTCCTACCCCAGCTTCTCAGCTGGGTTTGGACCTTCTTTCTTGGTTTGGGGGGAATACAGCAGGTGTCCTGGGTCTGTGCCAGTGCAGCTGATCCACTCGCCCCATGAGGAAATGTCCATCAGTTTCTTGGCCCCTCTGTGTTCTCAGGAGTGACTGACCCTCTGTTCTCTGTAGGTTTTCTTTTCCTCCGCCTGCAGCGTTGCTGTGGATGCCACCCTGAGGAAGAAAGCTGAAAAGTTTCAAGCTCACCTAACCAAGAAGTTTCGGTGGGACTTTGCTGCGGAGCCTGAGGACTGTGCCCCGGTGGTGGTGGAGCTCCCTGAGGGCATCGAGACTGGCTAACTCTGGGAATGCTTCAGCCACGAGAGGTGGAGGCCCTGTCCCACCTGCTGTAGTCCTGGCCTCTCCATTTACTCCTTCCTATCCCAGGACCTGCCAGGGCAGCAGTCTCACCAGGTTCTGCAAAAATGGAGCTGGGATTCCCTCCACCAATAAATAAGTTCCTTCATTGCCAAAGAGGCTGTACCCATCCTGAAGGCACATTTGTGAGTTCCCAATCCGCCTGGCCTTGGTGCTAACCTGACTGAATTTCAGATGGGCTCTTAGAGAAGGAACAGCAACCTACTTCCTTCTGAATGAGAAGAAATTGAATCAAAAGTCCAAGAGAGCTGATTGTTTATTCCATAGGATGGTTAGAAAACAAGAAACCCTGGACTGCCCAGGAGGTCTGAGATGTCAGTTGGTGACTTGTTTGAAGTTAAATGGAGGGTAATAAGGAAATTAGCCAGAATTTCTGCCTGCCCCTGTTTAGTGGGGGTTCATCACAGAAAACTTGGGCCTTTGTCCTCTCCAGGGCCCCATTTTGGGAAGAGCGTAACAAGGCAGACAATTGGATTGAGTCTGGCACGTGGTCAGCTTTAGCTTTTGCCATCTAAATTCCATTCTGTCCAGAGACCCCAGTAGGTAATCTCCCAAGATTGGTGTGACCCCTGGCCTCAGGGGCCTTGCTGGTGCTGTCACCACCTACCTATTTCATTCTGAGGCCTCAGGCCCGGAAGTGGAACCTGGCAACCTTCCCATGTGTACCCGTCCTCACCAGAGGCACCATGACTATTTCTGATGACCTGGAGAGTCAACAACAAAAGAGAGTCTGGCCCTGAGCAGGCATCTTAGGCCCTGTTGGAGTTTTGTGCCTTTTCTTTGAAGCACTGGAGATGATCTGTTCAGTCTAAATCTTCCCGGCCTGCTATGAAGCTGTCAGTCATCAGAGTAATGGCGCTTCTGGTTTCCTGGGAGTCCTGAGGGCATGCCCATCATGCTCTGTGGGCAAAGTTCTGTCTCTAGGCAGGCACACAGACCCTGCCGCCCTGACCTCAAACTGTTGTTCTACGATCAGAGCCCCTGTGCTATCCTTTTTCAAGGCTGGGGCTCACACCAGGTTTTCGAATGAGAATCCCTGCTGGTTAAGACTTGGTTCCACTTATTTCCTTGGAGATGTTTTTCCAAGAGCATAATGTATTAATACATTAAAGTCTTTGAGTTGAGGCTAAGTCCCTTTGTGAGTCTTTTGCAGTTAATCTGCCAAGACACTGTCTATAGACCCACCTCTCCCTACAGAGTGCCCAGTAGATCGTGCCCAACCTCTGCAGTCTCCAGAGGAGGGAAGCAGCCCGCGTTGCTTCCTGTTCCCAGTGAGGCCTCTGAGACGGGCACACCTGAAAGAAGGAAGGAGGCCCTGTATCTTACTAATAACCTGAAATCTCACCTTGTGTGAATTTGTTCCTCTTTTCCTTCCAAAGCCCACTCATCAAAACTACCTGGGAAGCTTGTTAAAACTGCAGATTCCAAAGGAATGAAGTACTGATATATGCTACAACATGGATGAGCCTTGAAAACATTGTGCTAAGTGAAAGAAACCAGACACAAAGACCACGTATTGTACGATTCCATTCATATGACGTGTCCACTACTGGTAAATCCACAGAGTGGGAAAGTAGATCAGTGGTTGTCAGAGGATGAGAGTATGGAATGGAGAGTGACTTCTAATGGGTCCAGGGTTTCTCTTTGGGGTGACAAAAATGTTCTGGAATTAGGCCAGGCGTGGCGGCTCACGCCTGTAATCCTAGCACTCTGGGAGGCCGAGGCAGGCAGATCGTTCGAGCTCAGGAGTTTGAGACCAGCCTGAGCAAGAGCGAGACCCCGTCTCTACTAAAAAAAATAGCAATTAGCTGGACAGCTAAAAAATATATATATAAAAAATTAGCCGGGCATGGTGGTGCATGCCTGTAGTCCCAGCTACTCGGGAGGCTGAGGCAGTAGGATTGCTTGAGCCCAGGTATTTGAGGTTGCTGTGAGCTAGGCTGACACCACGGCACTCTAGCCCGGGCAACAGAGTGAGACTCTGTCTCAAAAAAAAAAATGTTCTGGAATTAGATGGTGGTGATGGTTGTACAACTTTATGAATATATTAATAGTAAAAAGCACTGAAATTATATACTTAAAAGTGGTGAGTTTCATGGTATGTAAATTATATCTTAATAATTTCTAAATATGCAGATTCCTAGGTCCCACCCTGCAGGGATTCCAAGGCAGTGTCAATCTGGTTGGGGCCTGGGATCTGAGGCACACTCAGTTTTGAGTAACATTACCTGCAAGTAACAGTATTTCAATTAGTACCTTGTGCCCCATTGGGATAGGATTCGTCTGCCCTGACGTTGTCAGGGCAGCACCTGGAAGTTGGATTGTGTAACCTTGTTCACTCAGCTTGTCAGTATCCCTGTCTAGACACATGTATACCCCAGACGCGCACACGTTACTAAGCGCTCTGTTCTGCTATTTTACATAATCCTCACAACAATATGTGGTAAGTACTATAACTATCCCCATTTTACTATCAGTAAACTGGGCCCAGAGAGCTTAAATTATTTTGTCAGGATCACACAGCCAGTGAGTATTGAGGACAAGGGTCTAGCCCATGCCCGTTGGTATCTAGCACCTGCTCTCTGTGCTGTGTTCATGGCTTGGATTTGTTCCTGTGCTGGCCTTGTGTGTCCAGGGCAGCCCTCCGCTCCACCCCTCTCCCCAGACCTAGGTCAGGCCTACTCACAGCCAGCTGTGTGACCTTGAGCTAGCCTCTTATGTTGTCTGAGCCTCAGCTCCTTGCTGAAAGAGAGCTGGCTTGGATTCGGGGTTTCTGATAGAGATTCTGCAGGTTCCCACAGGCATTTAAAAGCTAACTCTTGTGTTTTAAATTTTTTAAAAAAGGAAGTCATTTATACAGGATAATATGGCTGGACTGACAAGAAAAGCCCCCAATATGTCTCTCTTGTTCGGGGCTGCAGTGACGTCAACTTTAGGTCTTCTCCTGCTTGTCCCAGCTGGCAGTCCTCTGTGTGTCTTTGATGAATAAAAAATGTAAAAAACAGATTAATTATTACTTAATACTTGGAGTATTTTTGGAAGGCAGAGGCCTTCAAAACTGAGAGCCAGTGGCATGGCTGATCTCAAAGCTCCCTTCCAGTTCTAACACGTCTAAAAGTGAAGCTGTAGGCAGGGCCTGGCCTGATTTTAAAATCCCCTCAAATGCAGGCCTCCTGGGGGCTGGCTCTTATTTTCAAGGCTGGTTCATCCTATTAACAGAATCAGCAGAGGTTTGTCATGGGGACGCCTTCCGCTATCCCCATGACAAACCCTTGCTGCTCTGAGCCTCATTCCATCGAATTTCTCACCACTTGAGCAGTGGAGGAGTTCCCCCGCTGTTGATTGCCTCTTAGCATCGGTAATGATTGCCCCACCGTCACCGCCTTGTAAATATTATTTAATATTCTCAGGGCACTGTGACATGCTGGTCTCTCCAACTAATCAGACTTTGGCTTGACCGAGATGCCATCCCCTGCTGAAATGGGGGCTGGAAATGCAGAGTGAATGCTGTGGTCAAACCCAACCCTGAGTCACATCCGCCAGATTGGAAGCAGAACCGCATGGGGATGCTCACCTGAGCTACCCAGTAATCCCGGGAGCCCGGGTGGCCCTGTGATCTGCAGAAGCCACTTTTCCTTTCCATCCCCTGCTGACCACAGACAGCGCTTCCTCACCTCAGATTCACTGTATCTGGCCCAAGCAGGCCTTGTTTCCGTTAGACCCTTCTATCTTCAGAACATCCAAGGTCTCCAGTGCTGTCTCATTCTCCCCCAGCCCTGGGCTCCCGCTATGGACTGGCCTCCCTGCCGAGTTGTGGGGTAAGCGCTGGGAATAATGGCAGCTGCTCACTGCTGGGGTGGGGGTGGGGGTGGGGGGTGTATAGTCTTCAATCTGGCATTCGGCCCCTTCCCTGCCTGCCAGGCCTGGGTCCTGGATCTAGTGCTCACCTGTGTAGACTCACTTGATTTCTCTGGAATACAGGCGTCCTGAGGGTGTCAGGCTGTCTCTTAAACTGCTTGGAGGGAGGAAGGCAGAAGTAGGAGCTTCTCAGTGGAGCTGTCCTATGTCTGATACCCGGCTGAAAGAAACTCAACGGGTCCCTTCTCCTTGGATCTTTGTCTTGCTTCTTCCCTCCCTAAATTTATCCATTTCTCCTCTGTCCACCTCCCAAAGTTTTCACCTGGCTTGGGTCTGGACTCTAACTTCTAAGTGGGTGCCGACAGGTGGAGTTACATCTTGAGGAGTGTGCACGTGAGAAGCAATTGGAGAAAAACATGGGGCCATCGCCAAGGAGCAGAGAGATGGGAGGGCTGTCCTGAAGGAGGAGGTCTCTGTGTACTCGAGAGTGCAGAGAGGGGATCCATCGCGAAGTTGAGAAGTCGCAGGGGGACAGAGGTCAGCCCCGTGCCTGCTGCTGCCAGGTACCACACCCCTGCCCTGTGAGCTTACGCTCTAGCAGGGGAGCCACTCAGTAAGCACGTGATTACAGAGGATGCTGGTCATGAGAAATGCTCTGGAACAAAATAAAGCAGGATAAGGAAAACTAAAAGAGTCCTGGCAGGGTGAGGGGAGATGTTGCAGTTTAAACAGGTGGCATTTGGGCAAAGATTTGAAGGAGGTGAGCAAGTAAGCCATGTGGGTATCTAGAGGAAGAGTGTTACAAGTGGGACGAACAGTGAATGCAGAGGCCCTGGGGCAGGAGTATGTCTGGTGTGTTGGAGGAGCACCAGGGGTCAGCGTGGTGGGAGTGAGGTGATCAAGGCTGAGAACAGTAGGAGAGGAAACCAGAGAGGTTACAGAGGAACCAGGTTATCCAGGGCTTAGGGGTGGTTGTATGAACTTTGCATGTTATGCAGTGAAATGGGGACCCATTCGAGGGTTTTAAGCAGAAGAGTGACATACAGTCTGACTTCTGTTTTAACAGGATCACTAGCTGCTGGGTTGGACGTAGACTACAGGGGGGTGGGGCGGACGTGGGGAGGAACTAGGGCAGCAATCCAGGTGAGAGGTGATGGTGACTCAGATTCCAGTGGCATCAGGGGTGCCTACTGCACCGTGTTCATGGTTCGGATGAGGGGTGGACTGGATGTTTTGAAGGGCCCTTCTAGCCTGATCGCCTTATCTCTCTGAGGTCACAGATCTGAGCAGAGTACTGACTCGTTGGACTCCCTACCCTCAACAGGAGTCCCCTCTCCAGTGTCCCGTCATGGGGTCTATCAACCCTTCCTCTTCTCAGGTGTCCACAGTTCATGTAGGGAAGTGGGGCAATGCCGAGGGGCTGGGAGACTGCTACAGGCTGCTGGGTGAAGGGGTGGCAGTGCAGGACTCTAGGTGGCTCTTTGAGAAGCAGGGGGCACGTCGAGCCCCCCCGGACAGTGGTCGCACTGTCAGCGCAGCACCACGCGGTGCTCTTGCTGCTGATGTACATCAGGTGACCCCACTTGATGTCCAGGTGTGCACACAACTGACAGGGAGTCGAGGGCGTGTGAAGCCTCGTCAGGAACCATTCACACACCCACTTCCCCCATGGGATTTTCGTGGACTTAGAGGTGACTAGTCTGAGCTAGTGTGTGCTGGGGCCTCCCTCCTCACCGCAGGGCACTGCGTCAGGCCCTTTTCTTACCTTGTTGGGTCTGGAGCACCAGCTCTCTGAGGAAGGTCTTGTCAAGGCTCAGAAGGGTGAAGGGTCTTTCCCAAAAGCACAGGCCAGGAAGCCCCAGAGCTGGAATTTGAGCCCAAGCCTGTCTGAGTCCAGCCTGCCCTCGCACTGTGTAGCACGCCTTAATAAGGACAGTTACATAAGCCATGATAATTACCAGTGGATCCAAGGCTGCAGCCTGACAACTGGTGGTGTCAGTCACTTTGAAGGATGGCAGGCAGGCCCCACTGGCCCCTTGGGTTGTGACAGCTTGCTAATGTTTCCACTCAGATGCTTTGCGTCTGTACCTGGCCTATGAGGATGCTGGACCAACCTGGCTTGGGGTGAGGTGGCACCTGGGTGTGGGGTTGCTTCCAGATAAGGAGGAAGGGGAGGAGCCTCTGCCCTCCTTGTGGGCCACTGGGGCCACTGAGCGGCTGCTCAGTCTGGAATGCACCCGAGCCCTGTCCTGCCAGAGTTGCTGCTGAATTTAGCAGAAGGCATTTGCTTTAGAGAAAAATGCTGCTAGCCGTGAGGACTCTGAGGGGCTGTTTAATGACTGGCCATCCTCTGGGCAGGCCTTTGCCTCAGCCACGTGCCCTGTAGACCAATAAGTGACACAGCTTTATTCCAAGTACAGTGCAGCAGGCCGAAAGTAGGGAACGGGATGGGGGCGTTGGAGGAGGTCTCTGTGGTTCATTTGCATGAAGAAGGCTGTACCGTTGTTCACCTCCCTTTTGGGAATTGTCTATTCATGTCCTCTGTCCATTTTTCTGGTGGGGTCCTCATTTGTTTTTTGACAATATGCATTTATTTTATCACAAATATCTTAATATCATAAATTCTTCCCCCAGATTGTCATTTGCCTTTTAATGTTACGATTTTGAAATGTACGCTTTATTTTTGTGTGTGTCACATATGTCAAGCTTTTTCTTTTTGATTTTTTTCCCATTGCTTTAATGCCAAAAAGTCCATTCCCATCACAAGATGAAATATGTATCAACCTATATTTTGTTCTAGTTTTTCCCAGTGTTACTCTTTTTTATTTTGTATCTCGCCACAGTCAAAATCATGTTTCCTCAGCCCCATTGCTGCCTCCCCTGCCTCACACCTGGTCTCGATGGTTCCTCTCTACATTTTGAGTCCTAACGTGCTGCCTCACACCTCCATCCTCGTCCTTCCCTTTGTCAGCACGGGATTCTCAGAAGCCTTCCTGACCCCTCATGGCGTTTACAGCCAGAACCACATGCACAGCTGGCCCTTGGTGTCACAGTCCGGTGGTGTGGAGTGTTTTCCTTGTTGCTTCTCAGGGGCTAGAATCATTTGCTCATGATCCTGCACCCCCATGCGTGGAGCATAATGTACACAAATACTTTACTGATTGCAAGGTCCCTCCTCCTCTCTGTCCCTGTACTAGAGGGCCCTAGAATGGCCAGTGGTTGCTGTCGTTTTACGCCACACAGTCCTTTTCTGTTCACCTCCCTTACGATGCCAGGCCTCCTTTGCTTTGAGGAAGACGTTCCCTGGTCCATGCTATCCTTGGTGGGAGGGCCAATCCCAGTGCCTCACCCCATCCTCCCACCCACAAGGATTCCAGTTAGGCCAGCTGGCATCTTCTCTGGGATGCTTCTCCTAGAAGGCACAAAAGGACCCCACTTGCTTTCAGAGTTATGGCACTAGAGGGCTCTCAGTTGGACCTAATAGGGTCTCATCATCCCCATCACAGAAAGTCTTTGTAACCAAGATGAGGATGAGGTCAACACAGAAGGAAGCTGAGCTGAGAGATGAGAGCAAGAGAGAGTCAACAAAAATCACTAGCGCACCTGGATCCAGCCCTGCCTGCAGCCCACAATCCACAGGCTTCCTACTACATGAACCAATACAATACCTTTTAATTTAAGCCCCTTTGTGACAGGTTTCTCCCACTGCAGACAAAAGAATCCTAACTAATTCACCCCTGCATTGTGAAGCTCTGGCCTTCATTGCCTGCCCATCTGCAAAATTCCTAAGATGTCAGAGTTGAAAGAGACCTTAGGACCACAGTCTTATCCTGCAGTTGGTGACACCAAAATCCCAGAAGGGAAAACAACTGGTCCAAGGTCACATGATGAGCTGTTTCCTGGCCAAAGGGAAAAGGAGCTTAAACTCACTGGCCAGCAGCCTGGACAGAGCCGTGGGCCCCTGCGACGGCGTTGGAGTGCTTAGTAGCTATTGATCGTCGGTTTTGGATGCATTACGCAGACAGGATTGCCACTGCCACCCGAGAGTGCATGTAGGCAACAGAGAGCTCCAGGCCGGGCCAGGGCAGGGGTGGGGAGGGCATTGAGAGCTGCTGTTGCAGCTGCTTCTGACTCGGCAGCTCCTGTCGGGAGAGGATGGTGGTCGAGATCATGGCTGGCATCACTGAGCACTATGTGCCATGCAGCGGGCTAAACTGTAACAGTAGCTTTTACATACGTTCATCCTCTGAAGCCTCGCCACATCCATACGAAGTAGGTACTGTGAGAATGCCCCTTACTGGAGAGGAAACAGACCCCGACAAGTTACGGAACTTTCCAATGGTCACGCTGTGACTGAGCCACACACTCGGACTGACCAAGGTTGGCCTGACTCCAGAGCCTGAGGTCCAAGCCCTTGCCCCAGGGAAGGCAAAATGAGAAGCCAGCGGGGCCAGGCAGGCCCCTCGGGTGCGTGGAGGGGCCCCTCGAGGACTGGGAGAGAGCGTGCCTCTGCTCCCCAGCTCAGCCAGGGCGGCCAACCCACTGCACACTTGCCAGAGCTTCCAGTTTTTCAAGAGAAGCCGGAAATCTGGATTTTTATGTGAAATGTCTCTATTTTTAAATGTTGGCAACAAATTTAGCTTAAAAAAAAAAACACTGTGCAAGCCAACCAAAACCACATTTGCAAGCCAGTGGATTGCAACTTTTCTACTTTACTATACTCTTTCTGTGGCTGGAGGAAGATGTTCTAACCCACAGGACTCTCTGTCCATCCCTGGCGGGGGAACTGACCTACCTGGATGGGGCAGGTTCCCAAGCGCACCCTGCCCCACACTCGTTCGTTCTTGAGTGTGCCTCAGAGGCCAGCCCGCACCAGAAGCGGGTCCGGGCGGGGGTGCAGGAGAGTGCCCAGGGAGCAGAGGAAGCCTCATCACCCAATTTTACAGGCAAAGAAGTCCAGACCCAGTGAGGCAGCGTAAATGGCTCAGTGTCCCACAGTGACCCATTGAAAGAGCTGCCGGGACTAGATCTAGGTCTTTCTGAGCCATAGGTGTGGCCCTCTGGGCACACATTGCCTGTGGATGGCCATTGGCTAGGTAGAGGAGATACCTGGATTCTGGGATGTGACAGATCCCAGCCTTGCCCATGATAATAATATTAAGGAAGTCACTGAACCTCTCTGAGACTCAGTGTCTTCATCTGTAAAATGGGGGTAGCAGCCAGCTCTCAGGATGAGAGTGAAGAACGAGTGATGTAGAGAATGTGAAACTCCTGGCGCAGTAGCCCGGCGCTCGTTTTCATTTCTTCCCTGTCTGTCGGGGACTCAGCTGAGGGCCAGGAAGGCAGGGGGGAGATGCCTCATTCAGTGCGCTTCACCTGGAGTGCAGTGCCCTGTGCCTCCACTCGGAGACTCTATTCTTACTCAGTCCGCACTCAACACCAGCTCGGTCATCTGTCAGAATAGGTTAGCGGGGAATGTGATGGGGACCTGGCTGGCGGCAGGGCTGAAGAACACGAAGCCAGCGCAGGTGGCGGTCCCCGGGGGCAGTGCCCGGATGCTGCTCAGAAAGGGGCTCCATGTGCTTCCCGCCTCCCATGGGGCAAGGCGGGACCCGCAGGGGCACTCGAGGAGGCTGGCAGCTCCCAGGCTCACAGGATGCCCATGCTGGGAGGGCTCTCATCATTCCCTGACCTGGCAGGGTGCGGCCCGGTCTGCACACTGCACTCCTGTCCCTGCACCTGAGAGAAGACCCGTTTGTCTTTCCTGATCCAGATCGAGTGCCCTTGTCTTAGACTAGTAGGGGGAGACAGGCCCAGAGAGGGCCATGGCTGTATCTAAGGTGACCCAGCACATTTATGCTAGGGCTGGAGTCCATGCTCTCCTGTGTCCAGGCCAGGGCTGCTGTCACCAGCCCCCTCCAGCCTGGAGTATGGACTTGTGGGGACAAGGCTGCTCAGTGGGCAGGGAGCCCTGTACGTAACTTCATTCTAACCTGCCCCGCGCTCCGGAGCTGCACGCAGGGCCTGAAAACCTTGCATGTGTTCCCCATCCGGAAGTGGCAGCTCTGCAAGCATGTCAGCAGTCCTGACCCTGTGTAACCCCTTGGACAAGTCCTTCAGCATCTCTCGGGCTCAGTTTCTCCTCTGTAAAGCAGAGACTTTGGCCCCTATAAAAGCACAGTGCCTAATCCCTGAGAGATAGGGGGTGGCACTCCACCCACCTCCAAGAGCAGGGGACTGAACCAAAGATACCTGCAGCCCCTTTTTGCAATGCACCTGGGGCTGGAGCTCTGTTCCGGGCATGTGCCGAGTTATGGTGGCACATCTAGGGCTCAGTCTGGCTCCCCCACTTGCCTGGTCCTCTGGAGCAGAGGTGGGGGTTGGGAAGATGGGGGCCTTCGTTTCGGGGTCACCAGCTCTCAGCCCTGGGCCTGGCACAGAGGACAGCGAGTGAGTGAATGCGTGGATGGATGAATAATATCCTAAGAGCAGTTCTTGTCAAGACCGTCTGTGTGCCCAGCTCTTAACACACATCACCTTTCATTCTGGTGGCAGTCCTGTGCTCTGGAAGGAGCCAACCCCTGCTGCCTTCTGTTCATCATGGATACACACCCTTGTCCCCAGGCAGTGGCTCCCGACTCTGCTCGGAATTGCCCCCGAGACCCTGACCCAGGCCCAGCCAGGGCAGCCACCCCCAAGTTTCCTGGGGAGCCTCAAGCATTAGCTGCCCCACCCAGCATCCTTGGCCTGGCAGGACTTGGGGACTCACATCCACCCTGCCACGAGATTGGCCCCTGCAAGATGGTCCACCCTCAGCCTCCCCGTGTCTGCTCAGCTCAGCATGTCTTTGAGGGTCTTCAGCGCCTCTCCTGGCCTCAGAAACAGCCTTTTGGCCTGAAGGTTTCTGCAAGACTTTTTACTGAACCCTTCATCACAGCAGGAATGATCAAGGCTGAGCTCGTGGGCCCCAGCGGGCAGGGCTGAGACCAGCAGGGCGAAGCCGGGGAGGCAGATCTCAAACCTTAGTATCAGGTAGAACTTACAGTCAAAACTACCTAGAATGAAGTGGGCTTCTTGGAAACAGCGAGTTTTCTGTTCCCAGAGGTAGGCAGGTAAAACCCGGAGGCTAATGGAGCTAACACAGACATCTGCTCAAAGTAGCTTCACTAAGCGACTGTGAAGTTCCCTTCCAGTTCTTAGACTACAAATCTCTTTTCTAGAACTTTCTGCCCAAACCATCCCCTAGGACAGATACAGGTATTATCAGGCCTGATTCAAGGCAGAGGAGAGGGGAGTCCCAAGTTCACGAGTTACTTGCGAACACACAGTAGGGCTCAGGACCAGGGACTCTGAACTCAGCTGCCTTTTTGCATGGGCTTCACCAGTCCTCCAGGGATCAAGGCCAGGGCCAATGCGGGACCTTGATCTGGCCCAAGAGGTTCCCACAGTGGTCCCGGGTGGTGGGTCCAGCACCAGGTGGGCATGGGAGCCAGGGAAAGAGACAGGTGTGAGAGCTGGGGGCTGCGGGTTCAACTTTGCAAACTGTGGGGACACCCACAGGGGCAGGCAGCTTTTTAGAGGCCCACAGCCACGGGACTCTGCAGGCCCGGACACCCAGCCTTCACCTCGGAGGAGGTCAGGAGGGGCACGCAGTGGAGCCCTCCCCCACCTGCTTCCCTCTCACGGGCTGCACGGAGCTCACGCTCAGTCTGCTCTCTCGCACGCGCCAGGAGGGGCACGGCAGCACACACAGCAGACACAACCGGCACCCACATCCAAACCGCTCACACACGAGACGCGCACGCGTCGTGCAGAGACACCCACGTAGAGACACACACACCCCAACGTGCGCACAGGCGCGGACACAGGCCCCACCGCTTGTGAAACAACCCCACCCCCTGCCCAGCAACCCTGGCTGGGGAAGGTGGGCAGGGTTGGTGGGGGGGTGTGCTGGGTCAGCTCCCGTTCTGGAAGCCCTGATTATCTGCAAGCGTTTCCCGCCTCTCCCTGTGGCTGGCCCTGCCTGAGTTTCAGCTCTGCCACCTTCTAGCTCTGTGACCTTGGCAAGTCACTGAACCTCAGCTTCCTCATCTGGAAAGTGGGCATAAACATATAATAACCGACCTCTCGCGTAGCCCCCAGGCCCAGCATGTGGTAGATGTTCAGTAAGTGGAGACTGTTGCTGTTGCCTCGGGCCAGGGGCTTAGTTGATAAATGGCCACTCGCTCATTGCAGCCTGGCATGTGGTGAGCGCACCATATTCATGGGCTATCATTTTCGTGTCTGTTTCAGGGGGCTACCTGCGGCCTGGACCTCACTTGAGGGGGCCCAGGATGTGGGCTTCTGTGTCCAGACTGGTGAAGACAGCGTCAAGCCCCTGGCGAAAGCAGGCCTCAGCCAGATAGTCTTTGATATTAAACAGTGAGCAGCCACTTGGCTAGAGCCTGGACTAGGATCTTGGCAATTCAATACCATTGTGTTATTGAGCCACAGCTGCAAAAGCCAGAGGCTCTTGCAATCGTATTTTAGACCCGCAATGATCTCAAAGCACAAATCCCAGAATCTTGGAGTTGTAAAGAGGCCTCGGAGACATCTGCTCCAGCTGCCTCACTCCTGAGACAGAATCCCAGGAGCCTGAAGCCTCAAAGTGGGACAAGAGCTTTGAGTTCATTCTAGTCCAGTTCGACAGAAGAGGAAACCGAGGCCCAGAGAGGGTCAGTGACTGGTGCAAGGCTGCACAGCGAGTTAGTAGCAGCATTGAGACCAGACCCCAGCTCCGGCTTCGCCACAGGCTTAGACTTGGCCCCTCTGTGCAGGTCTGGAGGAAGTGGGGGAGGCAGAGGAGGAAACGTGGGGCAAAGCAAGGATTTTCTGGAGAACTGTTTTCAAAAAAATCAAACCAAAAAGAAAAATGGGAGAAGGGTGCTGGCTTCCCCTTATTTTCTGCCTGTCTTCCTCTGGGCACTCACTCTCCACAGCTCTCAGCCGGCTCCAGCTCTGCTCACAAGCTGCTTCCAGCCGCCCACAGGCTTCCTAAAACGGTCTCTGCAAGCTAATTCCAGAGGGTGAATGGCAGAGAGCGGGCCTGCGGGGAGGGGGCTTCCTTAGCTGGCGCAGGCGCGGAGTCTCCACGTCAGCGTGGGGCTGGCCGCCCCCCAGTCCCAACCCCTCCCCTAGTGCTTCAGTGGCCCCCCAGCCTGCAGGGGAGTATGGGGTCCAGCTCCCACCTCTCGCTGCCTCACCTCTCAGAATAGGTTATTTTTCCTTCTTAAAAAATTAAATTTTAAAATTATGTAATAATACATATTTATTGTAAAATAATCAGGAAGATATAAAGAAGGAAATTAAGATCACCTGTAATCAACTCCGCTAAATGAAGCAACCGTTGACATCTAAACATACATCCTTCCAGACTTTGGGCCAAGCACGTCTTACAGAGAGAGGGGCTGACTTAGTACACTATGTTCCAAAACCTGGTTTTTTCTTCTAACCACATATTCTCAAACATCTCTCCTAGTCAACAGTTGCGCTTCAACATGACTTTTAGTGGCTACACAGCTTCCTGCATATGACTACACCACGCCTTATTCCGTCAGTCCCAAAGGCTAAAAATTTTAGTTCGTGTCCATTTTTCCCCTCTGAGAAGATACGCATCGTTTATTCTTGTAGTTACATCTTTGTGATCATCCTAATTATTTTCTGAGGACAACTTCCTGGAATTGGAATTACTGGTCAAAGGGTTTATATTTTTTAAAAAAGATAAAATGTAAAATTATAATTCTGTTTTCTCTTTCTATAATGAACATGTAATAATTATATATAAAGAAAAATTAGGCCAGGTGCAATGGCTCACGCCTGTAATTCCAACACTTTGGGAGGCTGACTCAGGAAAGTTGCTGGAGGCCAGGAGTTCAAGACCAGCTTGGGGGACATAGCAAAATCCTGTCTCTATAAAAATAAAACCAAAAAATTAGCCGGGCATGGTGGCATGTGCCTGTAGTCCTAGCTACTCAAGAGGCTGAGCAGAAGGATCACTTGAGGCCAGGAATTCGAGGTTATAGTGAGCTATGATAGCACCACTGTGCCCCGGCATGGGAGACAAAGCGAGACCCTGTCTAAATAAATAAGTAAATTTAAAAAATAAAAATTAGAAAAGATAAGGAAAAATAAGGAAAAAAATCCCGTAAGTTTCCCCCAATCCTACTACCAAGACACTGTTAAGATTTTCCTGTAAGACATCCAGGCTTTTTTGTACATTAGTGTGTGTGTGTGTGTGTGTGTGTGTGTACACATATAATGGGTTTATATTATACATGCTGTTTAGTAAAACTTTGACTATTTGTTCATGTCAATAAATTTACATTCACAATATCACTTTTATCGGTCACATAGTATTTCATTATATAGTTACACCTTGGTATATAACCACTCTCCCGTTCTCGGGAACTAGATCTCTGATTTTGCGCCAGTATAAATAGCTCTGTAGTGAACATGCTCGGAGAAGCATCTTTGCTTCTTGTCTGCATCTGCTCTCAGACTCTATAGTAGTGGAATTGCTGGTCAAGGGGTTTCTGTCATTGATACCGCATCATGTCTGACTGTGAGTCTAAGCACCAAGCTGGCATGGAGGCTCCACCACGCTCCACTGATGTCTACACAGAAGGACCCGCGTCTATGTCTAAGACTAGGTGGCAGCTTGCGCTGGTCTCCAGGCTAATTGCTTAGAGAAAAGCATCGGCCTTGGACAGGGCCTTTGCCCAGGAAGGCTCATCTGTGCTTCTGGCTCCTCTCAGGAAGCCGGGCTCAAAACTCGGCACCCAGAAGCCATGAACACACAAGCCAGCTGCTGTTGGCTCTCCCCAGCCCACTGAATACCCTGGACACACCATGCACCTTCTTCGCGCCTCCAAATCCCCACTCACCTGACACCACAGGCAGCTGGAGAATGAATGTGACGTGTAACCAACGTCTTCGTTGTTCTCAGGAGGGGAAAGGTGCAGCCAGGGCATTGCCAGGGAAGCCTGGCTCCCAGGCAGGAGAGGAGGTGTGAGCCCCGGCTGCTGCAGGGCTGGGAGGCGCATGGGGGGCTGAGCTCCAGGGCTAGCAAGAGTCGGTCTGGGGAGGAGAGAGTGGGGTGGCCAACTAACCCAACCGGGGGCGCAGAGTGGGAAGGGCCAGCAGTGGGCAATGAGAAGAGGAAGCCCGGAGCAGGGAGGGGCAGGGCCTGCTGGAGCCTCCTAGGGTGCTGGCGGCCAGGTCTGCCCCAGGACTCCCCATCCTTCCTCGCACTGCTCTGCTGTCTGGGATCTCACTCCGTTCAGACTTGGGAGAAGAAAGATCCATCTGGGGAAAAGGCAAACTTAGAACTATGTGAGAGGGAGCGGGGAGAGGGAGGGAGAGAGGAAGAAGACGGGAGAGGGAGGGGAGGCGGCTACCCTAGAGAGGTGGCCCTGCCATCCAGGCCTGGTGGCTGATCAACTCAGGGGTCTAAGCGAAGACCCTCCCAGGGCTCAGCTCAGAAGTGTCTGCGACAGACCTCCAAGCTCGGGGAGCAGGTTTTCAGGCAGCTCCAGATCATCCCTCCGGAGGAAGCAGCCCTTTGTGGTTTGCCCGGTGCCCTCCATTCCTGATCTCAAGGACAACCCCAGCTCTGAAAAGTGTGTCTGACAACGAGGAGGCCAAGCCAGTCAGGACACCAGCTGGAGATGCGGATCCTGCGTTAGGCTCGGGCATTTCTGATTCTCTTAACTCTTGCTCCTTGTTGAATCCCTGTGTATTGGTCCCCCCTAGGGTACACTTGAGCCGGTCCGCGTTAGAGTGCTGGGCAAGAGCTCGTGCAGCGCGCTCGCACCGTGGCAACTGGCCAGGAGACGTCTAGAGCGGAGTTACTCTCGCCCCCTAACTAGGTCCCTTTTTGTCACTTGATTCAGGTGCGGTACACCTGCTCGGTGGCCTCTCCTCTCTTTCTTTGCCCCACTCTGCTCTGGGGCTGTTGGGATGAGTCTTGGGTGGGCCATGGTGTGCTTCCCTCCCGGACACCCACCCGTGTCCAAGCACGATGCGGGGAGGCAGTGACCTGTGAGCCTGGGGGCCACTCCCTCTCACCCAGGGGGACAGCTTGCGGGAGACTGAGGTCAGACGGGCTTGGGAAAAGAACAGAAGCACACCCCTGGCCCCTTCCGCTGGGAGGCTGGACAGCCGGGCTGTTGCTTGAATGGTCTAACAGCGAAACTATTAACAGCTGACATTTAAGATAAGCATGCTCGACACGTGCCTGGCACTGTCGTAAGGACTTAAGTGGAGTACTTCACTTACAGTCACAAGAGGGAGGTGCCATTTTATAGACGGAGAAAATAAGGCACAGGGAAGTTAAGTGACTGGCCCAAGCTCTCATAGCCGGCAGGTGTCAGAGCCAGATTTACAGCCTGTGATCATCACACCAAGCCAAACTCCAATCAGGCTTTCTATCGTCCAAGCTCTGCCAAGCCATCCTTGGGCCCCCAGAGCCTTTCTTCCTCTGGCCTGGACTCTGGACTCACTGCCCGCCTGGGTCTGAGAGAGGAAGTCTGAAAGCCACCCAGCCTCCCTCCGGTAAGGACATGCTCCCTGAAGGCAGCGCTGCCCGCTCTGTCCCCAGGGCCTAAGTAAGTGCTCGCGGCACAGTAGGTGCTCAATAAAGATGTGTGGCATGGACGAACAAGATCGGCCCTGTGCAGCAGGAGCTGGCGTGACGGAGTGTGACACGGCAGGCGTGCAGCGCAGGCAAGAGAGACCTGGAGTCAGGAGGCCCCGTCCAATCCCAGCTGTGTGACGCTGGACGAGTCACTGCACACCTCTGAGCTTCACTTTCCCACCTGCGAAGGGAGATGTCCCAGTGTCCTCCTCCCGTCATGGGCTACTCAGCAAAGCTCGGCGGAGACTTAGCTGCGGTTATCATTGCTGCCCTTACCCGGGACGCCACCAGTGTTCAACCCGGGGTCTGCCCAGCCATGCTTCTCTGCCCTCTTCCCCACCCAGGGTGCGGCCAGGGGCCCGCAGGGTGCCAGCCTCAACCAGGCCCTCCCCTTCGGCCGTGTCAAAAAAGAGACCCTGTTGATACCTGTTCCCAGCCCCAGCCCCGCTGCTATTCTTAGTCCCTCCCCAGATCGCTCATCTCCAGGCATTTTCCCTCCTAAACTCGCTCTGCGTTTCCATAGGAACCAGGGGAGGGTGGAGATGGGGAGAGGGTCCTCCCCCACGGAAAGGAACTTCGTTGGGGCTGCTTGGGAGCGGCTGGCAGCGCCTGTTGGAGCTTCCCCCACCCGCCTCTCCCCTCCCCCCAGGCCCTCTCCTTGAACAGCATGTTCCTCCAACCGTTATTTTTAATGCATTTATCCTGCCGCTTAATTTATCCCGCATTGTGATCAGATTTAGCTGAGAGCGCGCAGCGCCCCGGGCCTGCGTGCATATTCATGAGCCGCTTCATTCATGCTGCCCGGATAGAAGGCTCCGGGGCGGTGGGCAGAGGCCTGGGTCCACAGATCCCACCTGCAGGGCCTGGGTCCACAGATCACACCTGCCGCAAGGGCGACCGGGGCACAGGTCAAGGGCCCAGGCTGGAGCCTAGCAGTGTGATCATGGGATGCAGACTCTGGAGCCAAACTCGGTTAGAATCTTTCTCTGCTGATAAAATCGCCTCGCCTCTTAGTTTACTCATCCACAAATGTCCCCTGCCCTGGGTCACTCAAAGGATGGACTGAGATAATTCACAGAGATGATCAGAGGGGCACCCAGTGTATTTCACTGGCGTTATTATAGTTCCTGCTGAGCTGCTGGTTCCCGAGGAGAAAGGAAGCAGCAGGTTGCTGCCTGGGGCTGCTGTGGCGGGGGAGGCTGTGGGGCCACCTCCCTCCGGCCTGTGCCTGCCTGCTCATCGCGCACCCCTTGGGTGAACATCAGGAGGGCAGTCCCAAGAAGGCAGAAGCCCAAGGAAGCCGTCCAGTCTTCTCAGGAAGGGCCATAGCTTTCAACCAGGTGTGCGCAGCCCCCCAGGGGCAGCAGGTGTGCAGGGAGCCTGGGGCTCTGGAAGGAGGCTGGGCTCTTGGCTCCAGGTTTTTCTGGCCCATGGGAATTTCTATGCAGATTTACTACATTCAGCTATTCATTCTGTCACTTTCCTGATGCCAGAGCCATGCTGGTCGCTGGGGACACACTGCCCAGTCCTCAGGGAGATCTCATCCCAGGAGGGAGGTGAGCCCTGGGTAGAGAGTGGCCAGGGCCTTCAGCTGAGGCCAGATCAACTGCTGTGGAAGTTCAGAAGGGGAGGAAATCGCCCCAGGTGGGGCAGCAGGGAAGGTTTCCTGCAAGAGGCGTCATTTAGGCTGAACCATAAAAATGTGACTGTAAAAAGATAGGATGGAGTAAGATGGACCTCGGGTGGGAGGGTCTAAAGAACAGCAAAGCAAAGTCCTGGGATGGGAACTGGGCTCAGGGGGCGTTGGCCAGGTGGAGGCTGGGAGACCCATGAGCCTGCGTGTGTGCATGCACACGCCCTGTTCCCGCTCGCTGGGGACATGAGGAGCGCTCCTGCCTGGGTCTCCTGATTAATCTATAATTAAATCAGCACAGACACTACAGAGCCGTGTTGTCATTAGAGAGCTGGTAAGGGCAAGCAGTGATTTCTCTGAGAACCCAGAGGCTGCCAGGTGGCTGCGGCCCAGGCCATGAATGGGCGGCCTTCAGGGCAAGGGGCAGGCACAGGAGGCAGAGCTCCAGCCAGGAGTAAGAACGCCAGCAGCTCACACGTGGCCATTCACAGAGTTCCCATCTCTATCCTGGCTAATCCACATGACAGCGCCACGAGATGGGCTACTGTTACTATTATGTATTTGTTAGAGACAGGATGTAGCTCTGTCACCCAGGCTGGAGTGCCATGGTGTCATCATAGCTCACTGCAACCTCAAACTCCTGGGCTCAGGGGATCCTCTTGCCTCAGCCTCCCAAGTAGCTGGGACTACAGGCATGTGCCACCATGCCCGGCTAATTTTTTCTATATATTTTTAGCTGTCCAATTAATTTCTTTCTATTTTTAGTAGGGACGGGGTCTCACTCTTAACTCACACTAGGTTGGGGGGTGCTATTATACTTCGATCTTACAGATGGAGAAACTGAGGTACAGAGAGCAAAGGGGTGAGCTAGCCTGGTTAAACGTGTGTTTGGGAATCAGAAAATCTTGGGTACAAGATTCTCAGAAGTGCCCCTTGCTAGCTGTGTCCGTTAGGCAGATTGCTCACCTTCATCTGCATATGGAGGACAAACCCTGTCACTTCAAAGTCTTGTTATCAGGATTAAATGAGGCAATCCACACAAAGAACTTAGCACAGTGCCTGGTACTTAGCCAAGTGCTCTTCAAATGCTACTACTCATCACACTTTGTTGCAACTGCGTATTTCTTGTCCATCTTTCTTATTAGAATCTGGGCTCATGAGGACAGGGACTGTGTCCATCTTGTTGACTTTATATGTTCAGTAAGTTATTAGTAGCTGAGACAGCCTTTGGCAAGCTGCAAACTGCTAAATAAATATTAGATATTATTTTCTCTATCTATGTTCTGCCTTGCTAGAAGAAGGATTTAAGGATGGTTCAAAAGGAGCAATAAAAAATAAGAATAAAATTAAAAGGATTCAAGGAAATAAGTATTATTATTATCTTTGTTATTATCACTGTTATTCAGAGCCGATCTCCTTCCTTCAATGAGTTTAGAAAAAGTGTAGAAATATGCAGGAAGCCTCAATTCACAGGTGGTTGCTAGGAGGTGAGGAGGAGACCCAACTTCTGGAGGGGACATCTGGGGACAGCTGCATAGACCTCTGTGCTACCCAGTGAGCCACCCTGGGGGCCCCTGGAAGAACTCCTTGGTCTTGTCATTTGGGAGGTTTTGGACTTTCAGAGGCAGCAGAGGGGCTGGAGCCTGCGGCCCCCCTAGTGCAGATCGGATGTGAGGGAATTTGCCTTTAAAGGTTCAGAGCACATTCGGGGATCATCGTTGTCTCTGTCCTGTGCGACCGTGGTTTCCAACCTCTGCACTGGGATCCGAGGTTTCCTACACAAATGACTGTTAAAGTCCTAGATTCTCCAAATGAGTTGCTTGAAATACGACCCACTTGAGTGGAATCAGAGTTGTCCCTGTGACAGTGTTACCCCCACTCCCTTGCGTCCTGGAGAGGAAGATAAAGGAACAGAGCTGTCTGGAGCTCGCGGAGCCTCCCTCACCTGAGCCTCAAGCCACCGAGGAACTGATGACTGTTGACAGTCCCTCCCCTGTGGACACGGCACCGTAGCAGGGGCTGCTGTGCCTGCCCCCGTTCCCAGAGGTGCCTGCTGCGGCCCCCGCGCCCTCTGCCCGAGACTCCGCCGAGAGCACACTCAGCCAGGAGTGCCAAGGACTCCGTTCCCCAGGAGCTGCCCTCGCTCTTGGGGGCTGGCGGGAAGGACTTCCGTGCCCCTCGGTGGGACAATCGTCCACAGCAGTGACTTGTATCTCAGCTTCCTTCTCTTTCCAGCTCATTCCTTCATCTCAAAATGTACTACTTACACCCAAGCCCTCATCTCAGGATCTACATTTGGGGGAACCCAACCTCAGACACCCTCCAAAACTATGGGTGCTTTACTGTCCTACGGTAATTTTTGAGAGGTGTCAAAGTCCGTGGATACCCCTTGGGAGCACATCCGTCCTGTGAGCTGTGCCGGAGTGTGGCCCGGGCTCTGGTGGGGAAGTCGGTCCGCACACCCTGCGGGAAATGGAGGCCACGGAGCAGAGAGCTCCCTGGTGCCGGCTTCGCCTCAGACACCTGTCAGGACGCAGCTCCTGAACCAAGGACTCTGTGCTGAACTAGGGAGGTGCTTGATTTGTGTAGCAGTCACCGATTAAGTACCTACTGTATGCTGAGGATAAAAAGGTGAGTAAGATAGCAAATGTCCTCGCTCCTGGGGGAGTCAGAGTCTATTGTGGAAGAGAGTTGTGTCAACACGTGGACAGAGTTAGAGATGAGCTGAGAAGAACTTGAGAGGACTCAGGTAAGTTCATCCAGTCATTTAAGACACATTTATTGAGCACAAATGGTACACCAGGCGCTGTGTTAGGCCCTGTGGGTGGATGAGGAATGGGTTACAATCACATTCAGAAAGGAGGAGAGGTAACGTCTGACATGTATTAAGCTCCTACTGTGTGCCAGGCACTGAACAGGGTGCTTTCCATAGTTTATCTCCTTTCTTATCACAGCAAACCCACAAGGTGGGAGCTGTTCTCATCCCCACGCACAGAAGGGGCCCAGAAAGGTGACGCAACCTACGGGACCACACGGCTGGTAGGTGGCAGAGCCGGGCTTCAACCTAGATCTGTCAGCTTCCCAACCCCCAATACTATTTTTTCCCCTCGAATCAGACCAAGGTCTGTGACTTTTGTCTTAAATACCCACTGAGTGAACCAGTTTTTAAAAGAACAAACCCTGGAAGCAAACCAGGCCAGGCTCAGACGGAGCCAGAACAAGCTTTTGCTGTGGTCGAACTCCTGCCCGAGGCCCTGCCTCATCGCCGGGGGCCCCAGCCTGGTCCGTCTGTGGGGAATCCAGGACACCGGAAGCTGACCTCATTTCACCCCGAAGAGTCGGGAAGAGGGGCTTGGCAGAGCCCTGCTCCCTGTGCCCAGTGGGCCTCAGACGTGGACCAACACACGGCTCAGCAAAGCCTGGGGCTCAGACCCCTCCCTTCCCCTCCCCAAGAGGAGCCCGGGCAGGGCCCGGCTGGTGGTGGGAGGATGTTCCTGTTACTATTACTGCAAAAAAGGAAAAATCACCCTAAAGCTTAGGGGCAGAAACTATTTTGTTATGCTCGTAGACTCCGTGGGTCAAGAATTTGGAGAGGACGCGGTGGGGACGTGTGATCCATGACCTCTGGGGTCTCACTTGGGCAAACTCAGCAGCTGGGGGTGACTTGACAGCTGGCAGCTGGAATCGTCTGGAGTCTCTTCCCTCACACATCTGGCGGCTTCTGCGGGCTGTTAGGTGGGCCCTCAGCTGGGCCGTCAGCCGCAGCAACTGCTTGTGGCCTTTCGGTGCCGTCTCTCCCTGTGGGCGAGTTTGGGCTTCCTCTCAGCATGGCAGCGCCATTCCAAGAGCAGGCAAGAGAGCCCAGCAGAAGTGGTAGCTCCTCTGATGACCTAACCTTGGAACCCGTATAGCCTTGCATCACTTCTGCAGGAGTCACAGGCCACCCAAATCCGAGATGGAGGGACACAGGCCTCACCTGTCGATGGGACAGCGGGCGGAATCGGAGATGCTGCTGTGGACCTCTTTGGTCACACGATTTGCTGCAAGCATAATTTACTATGGCAGACAGCATTGGTGGGTGTTGGCCGTTAACATTAGACCATTTGGGTAAGCGGTTGCCTCAAGAGTGGAGGGCAGCCAGCGTTGGATGGGGGGCGTCTGAGTGGATGACAGAACAAGCAGCTTGGGTTGAGGTTGACTTCTGAGATCCAGGCAACAAGGCCAGAGGTAAAAAGGCAGAGCTCGAGCTGGGCACGGAGGAACCGATATTATTTTACTTGTTTACCTACTACCCCTCCATCAGTCCAGCCACCCTCTCTCCCATCCACCCACCCACCCATCCTTCTGTCCCCCTGTTTATCCATTCACCATCCGTCCATTTCACCCTTCCCACCTATATCTCTCATCACTTTCAGCATGACTCAGTTTCCTCACCTGTAAAATGGGGATCATAATAATATAAACTGCATGGGATTGTTTGAAGGTTCAACGACTTAACTGATGTACAGTGTCCAGAGAAGTGCCCAGCAGGTATTAAGTGCTCAATAATATTACCTATTCCTATTACCACTAGTACTATTGTTACTGTTGTTCAAGCATGCACCCCTGAATCTCTCTACCCATCATCCACTCCCCCATCTGTCTTTTCATTTATTCAGTAGTACATACAGTTGAATCATATGCACATTTAATTTGTATGAATTCAACCATATTCTTAGCAAAAAAAGAGAGGGGGGAAACTGACTTAAAAGGCACAGTAGACACTTCCTGCCATTCCACACAGCAGGCGTGTGCCCCAGAGCGAGTGTGAGGCGAGCCGCGCGACCTCCCAGATCCTTGCATGGGGACAGGTCAGTAAATAGGGCAGCGGAAGCAAAACCACCTGCGCCGCATGTCTGGGGCGATGTGTTGGCCATTACGGGGTAATTTTGACTGTTCGTGTTTCTCAGTTCACGCTGCCTTTCCTACCTTCTTGATGGGATGACACCGACCTCTCTGTGGTGGGCCTGGGCTGGCCCTGGCAGCAGATATGTGGTAACACCTGGTCCCTGCCCTCATATGCTCACCGTCGATGGCAAGTTCAATGGGACAGACACATAAACAGATCATTACAGTGTAATATAAAAAATACCGCAAGTGTATGAAAATACAAGTGTACATAAAGTTGCGGAAGCTCAGTGGGACAAAGGACAGCTGGTGGGGGATCAGGAAGAGCTTCTGGCAGGTCTTTGTGAGTGTGCGACGTCTAAAGAACGCCTTAAAGGATGAGCATAAATTTTCAAGACACTCAAGAGGGAGAAGGGCCGCCAGGCGGAGGGAACAGTTATTCAGGGAAGAGCACGCACGGGGCGTTGAGGAAACGAGGAGTAGGGTGGGTAGGCAGAGCGGAGGGACAGGAGTCTGGAGATGTCCTGGGGGCTGGATCCGAGGGGCCTCAAGTGCTGCCGAGGGAGTGTGGACTTCACCCTGAAGGTGGTGGGTGGCCGAAGAGAGGGTTCGGTGTAGGAGTGGCAAGGCCATTCTGGCTCCTGTGTGAAGGATGGTCAGAAAAGGGGAGTCCGGAAGTGTGGAGACCAATGGGGGAGGCTGAGCCCCACCCGGCTTCCATTGTGTTCCAGAAGGTGGGGCTGCCACAGAAAAGGCTCTGTAGACAGTGCACTGAGGGCCCAGTGACTGGGCACGTTTCCCGCTTTGGGCTTGAGGTCCCCAGCTTGCTGCCTCACAAACGTTCCAAGTAGAAGCAACAGGTGACTCCCCTCGGGGGCCAGCTAGAGGGCTTAGGGCTTGTGTCTGGATCTGGAAAGGGCTCCTCGTTGACCTTGCAGTTCTTAAGATCTTCTCTTGGTCTTTGGTGGTCTGTAGTTTGACTATGGTACATCTAGGCTGTTTGCTTTTGTTGTTTGTTTTTTAAATTTATCCTCCTTGGGGTTCATTTTGACTCCTGATTCAGAGGACTCATGTCTTTCATCAGTTCTGGAAAGTTCTTTGAATCCTCTCTCTCCCCTATCCTCTCAATTAGCTCTTCTTGGAACTTTAAGTAGACGTCGTTAGACCTTTTCAATCTGTCCTCTCTCGCTCTTCCTGCTATATTCTGGGTCATTTCTTCAGATTCCAGGTCACATTTTTTTCTCTTCGGCTAAGGTTAACGTGCTGTTTAACACTTCCAGCGGTTTTAAATTTCAGTTATTATATTTTTTATTTCTGGAAGTTTGTCTTGGTTCTTTTTCAAATCTGCCTGTTCTCTCTGTAGCATCCCTTGCTACTTATTCATTGTTTCAAATTCCTCCATTCTTTCTCTAAACATATTGAATATGTTTACTGTATTTACGGGTTGAATCTTATGATACCAGGATCGGGAGTCTGTGGGGATCAGACTTGGCTGTTTGCTGTGTCTTCTGTCTAGCTCGGGAGGGCACATTGCTTGAATGCTTTGAATTTTATTTTAGTTTTCATCTGGAGCCGTGTCTGTGGGAAGTCACTGAGGATTGGGCTGAGAGTGTTTTCTTCCAGGGAGATTTGCTTTTGCTTCTGTTGAGCACCTGGGAACACTGCAGACTTCTTTTTTTATACTTTAAAAAACTGAGCTTTATCCTACAAAAAGTGAAGTCCAACAGTCCTAAGAGCCCAGCTATTTGAATGTTTTTGCAAAACGTTTCAACTTAATTGTCATTGAGGGAACATACAAGCCATAAAATGCATTAATCTTAAATGTATATTTTTAATAGCTGTATGTCAATGTAACCATCGTCCAGATCGAGACGTAGAAACTTCTCAACACTCCAGAAAGCTTCCTCATGTCCCTTCGCAGTCTGAGTTCACCCAGAGAGGGAACCACCATTCTAACTTCTACCAAAGCACTGACGAGTTGTGAAATTTTATACAAATGGAACCGTGCAGGGTTCTTTATCTTGATGTATATCTGAAAGATTCATTCATATTACCATGTGTGGTGATATTTGCTCACTCTCATTTCTGTGTAGTATTGCAGTGTATGACCATGTCACGATTCACTTATGTATTCCCCTGCTAATGGACTTTCGGGTGTTTTCCAATTTGGCACTGTTATGAGTAAAGCTTCTATGAGCATTCCTGTACATTACTTTCGGTGAACATAGCACTTATTTTTACAGGGTAAATACCCAGGAGTGAAATTATCGGGTGATGGAATATGTGGATGTTTGGCTTTAGCAGATACTGCCAGCGTTTTCCAAGGCGGTTGTGCCAATTTACTCTCCCACCAGCCACGTGCGAGAGTTCCAATTGCTCTACATTCTTGCCAGCCCTTGGCATTGTCAGATTTTAACTTTTGCCATTCTGGTGGGGGTGTAGTGGTATTTCATTGTGGTTTTAATTTGCATTTTCTTGGTAATTGATGTGGAACACCTTTCCATGTTTATTGGCTATTTTGACCTACTCAGTGTATACTCAAGTCTGTTGCCTCTCCTTTTTTCTGAACTCAGAATTA
This sequence comes from Indri indri, assembly GCA_004363605.1. Classification (NCBI taxonomy): domain Eukaryota; kingdom Metazoa; phylum Chordata; class Mammalia; order Primates; family Indriidae; genus Indri; species Indri indri. The sequence goes on along the minus strand of RJWJ010011576.1, from coordinate 11,689 downwards.
AGTGGAATCCGCTGGAAAGGTAAAGTGGTTCATATTCCAGATTATATAACACGCCCAGCATAGTCTAGGGCAGGGGCGTGCTTGTAAACTGGTTCTCAGAAATTAAAGGGAAAAAAAGCCTGACTTGTAGCATTTTCTGCTTTCCATGATATAAATACTTCAACCATAGCCCATTTCAAGCTACCAATTGAACAGCTCACAAAATTCCTGAATATTTAACCAACAGCTCCCATGAGCCAGGACGGACGGACTCTGGGACACCACGGAGTCTGGGGTAGGACCTCTGATAAAACTAATTGATATTTCTGCAACGAAATATGTAAATAATCACACTAATTGGTATAAAATAGCCTCATATCAACTGAGGTCAGATTTTTACCTGCAAATGAGTCAACCACCACTGAACTGTAAAAGAAGGACCTTCATTTTTCAGAGCTCATTGGACTTTCACGTTGCACGTAAAAGATGTGGGGTCCGTACGTGCTTGTCTGCCACTGTTTGCAGACTAGCCGGTGCTGTCGGGCTCCTCAGGAAATCCTGTTGAACTTCTGTGCACAGCCGTGAACAGTGATTTTGAGCTACCTGATCTCCAAGATTCCTTCTAATTCTAGAAGTCTGTGGGGAAAAATTCAAGGAATATTTCACTAACTGCCCATTTGCTTCTTTTCCTATTTTAGCAAGACCGTGGGATAGAGTCTTTCAGAACATGGCTCCTGCAGCTGGTAAACCCAGAGGTCACATGGTTCTTCCCACAGAAGGTTCTGGAGTCAGGCTGCCTAGATTCAAATCTTGGCTCCACTACTGACTTGCTCTTTGATTTTGGGTGAGTCACATTAAAATCCCTCTGTGACTTTGTTTCCTCGTTGATTGTGAAAACTGAGATTTAAAAAAAATGGAATTCCTGAGGTTCATCTCTGAGCTGCCTGATGAGGGCTTCAGCCTGGAGTATCTCCAGTCAGCCAGCATTGGTCACTGCAGGGGGACGGTTTGTACTGGTAATAGGAGGATCTAACGCCACATGATTTAGTGCCAGGGTGTTTCCCCATCTGTCTACCCACAGTGGCTGATTCCGGCAGCTTCTTTGTCAGCAGGGCTCAGGCCCAAGGCCGATCCCTCCCTCGGCAAAACCTGTGCCCACCTGAGGAAACATCCCATCCAAGGCCTCCCCGAACCCTGACAAAAGTTTGAAATTCCTGATAGCTCAGACCTGGTTTCTTGAGTCGTTTTCTTCCTCTGGGGCTTGTCGGAAGCACCCTGACTTAGATCTGGCAGGAGCTGTGACCAGGCTCGCGGCCTGTGTCCTGCACCGTCCAGGCCAGGGGGAGGCTGCCTGCCAGGGGCAGGGTTGCGGTGGGGGTGGCTGAGCCTTTGAAGTGTGAGCACGGCCAGTGGCCACTCCTGTCAGACTCTCGGCATTAAACCGCTCTGTTGTATATTGTTAAATTAGGTTGTCTGTCTTGTGCTTATAGATTCCTGGGAGCTCTTCATTCTGCTATGGGCCATTAGTTGGATATGTGTATTGAAAACATACGAATACGTTCTCCCCATCCGAGGCTTGTCTTTTACCTTTCCTGAATGAAGAATTCAATTTTAAATGAAGTCTAATTTATCATTCTTTTCTTTTCTCATTAGTGTTTCTTTTCTTTCTTCTCTTTTCTTTTTTTTAGAGACAGGGTCTTGTTCTGTTGCCCAGGCTGGAGTGCAGTGGTGTGATCACAGCTCCTTGAAACCTCCAACTCCTGGGCTCGAGTGATCTCCCGCCTCAGCTTTCTGAGTAGCTCAGACTACAGGCGTGCACCACCACACATAACAAACTAAAAAAATCTTTTTTTAGAGATGAGGTCTCAGTATGTCATTCAGGCTGGTCTTGAACTCCTGGGCTCAAGTGATCCCTCCCACCTTGGCCTCCCAAAGTGCTGGCATTACAGGCACGTGCCACCATGCCTGGACCTATCAGTGTTTCTTAGGTCTTTTAAGAAATCTTTAAGAAATGAAGATACTTATCTATGTTTTCTCTAGAACTTTTAATGTTTTTGTTTTCACATATAGATCCATAATCTATCTTGAATTAATTTCTGTGTGTGGTACAAGGTAAGAATCAAAAATTCATTTTTTCCATATAGGTATCTAATTTCATCAGCACTGTTGACTGAAGAGACCTTCCTGTCCCCACTGAACTGCAGGGCACCTCGTGAGCCAGGTGGATGTGTGGGTCTGCTTTTGGACTCTGTTCTGTATTCCTGATCTATTTGTCTGTCTTTGCAGTAATGCTGCACGGTCTCAATTACTATAGCTTATTTTTAATTACACCTTTTATTTTATTTTTTTTGAGACAGAATCTCGCTTTGTTGCCTGGGCTAGAGTGAGTGCTGTGGCGTCAGCCTAGCTCACAGCAACCTCAAACTCCTGGGCTCAAGCGATCCTCCTGCCTCAGCCTCCCGAGTAGCTGGGACTACAATGCCCGGCTAATTTTTTTTCTCTATATATATATTTTTAGTTGTCCAGATCATTTCTTTCTATTTTTTAGTAGAGACGGGGGGGGGGGGG
>RJWJ010011575.1:0-44033 GCA_004363605.1 Indri indri | reverse complement strand
AATCCTTCTGCCTCAGCCTCCCGAGTAGCTGGGACTACAGGCATGTGCCACCATGCCCGGCTAATTTTTTTTCTATATGTGTTTTTAGCTGTCCAATTAATTTCTTTCTATTTTTTTGGTAGAGACGGGGTCTCGCTCTTGCTCAGGCTGGTCTCGAACTCCTGAGCTCAGAACGATCCGCCCGCCTCGGCCTCCCAGAGTGCTAGGATTACAGGCGTGAGCCACCGCGCCCGGCCCCCTAATTGTATTTAAATTGCAAAAATTACCATTATGTAGAATACAGTGAAAGGTTATTTTTAAATGTATAATTTAAACTCTGAACTAATTTAAACTTTTATCCTTTAATTTGAAGAAAATCTGTTCCAAAAAACCAGTACAGCTTAATATTTTAATTAGCATATGCAGATAAATTGAAATTACAGTTATACCAAGTATCTGGTTACAATGTCTTAAATATCTGACAGTGTCTTTCTTTTTTTTTAAAGCTGTTCTTTACCTCTATCCTGCGCAATCGCCACAGCCGGGTTTACTTCATGACTCTTGGAAAACTTGAAGAGTTCCAAAGCAACGATGGTGTTTAAAAGCTTCCAATGATTTATTGCAGCATTTACCAACTTCGCACATATGCAATTTGCATCTTCAGATTTCTGAGATTAGATGAGCATTCAGTTTTATTTTTAGTGAAAAAATAAATCAGAAACTTAACTTTTAATGTAGCACAGAATAGTTTAATGAGAAATGCAGCTTTATATATAAAATTAACTATAGCAAGCTCTATGTACTGCAATGGTGTACAATGTCTTTTGCACAAACTTTGTAACTTTTGTTACTGTGAATTCAAACATTGCTCTTTGGACAGTTTGGACAGTATCTGTATTCAGATTTTACAACATGGAGTAAAGAATCCTGTTAGGAATTAGATTACAAGCAGCTTTAAAAAGAATTGGCCCTGGGTAAGATTTTTCTGAAAGAGAAAAACATTGACAAACCATATGTGATTTTTCCAAAGTCATATAAAGAACCAAAGGTTAGATCATGAAACAAAAATCTTAAGGACTGTGTTATAACCCAGACTAAGGTTGAACAACCTGCATACCCAGAGAAAACTACAGTGATAAAGAGGAAAATGCCACCCATTTTCCTCACTGCTTCATGACAATTAAGCTCACAGTTAAAGACCAGTTGTGTTCTTTTCACCCCAAGTTAAGCTGGTTTTCTCCCAATGAAAAGAAAGGAAGAAAGCGTCAAATATTTGGTTTTCCTCAGATCCCCCAAAGATGTGCAATAGCTGTTTTTATAAACCACCAAATAATACACTTGCAAGCCTGAATACAGGACTGAACTCCTATACACATGTACTGTAGAATAAATTCATTTTTTAATACTTTAAAGTAGGCGTCAAATTCTACCCCCATAAGAAGATTGGTTGATTTATCAAAATTATTATCTGGCCAACAGTGTGACCATCAAAAAACATTAACTATTTGCCCAATCCCAGATTAAACTATATAAAAATTTCCCTTCAGTTATTAAACAAAAACAATAAAAAAAATGAAAAAACTTTGCTAATACCTATGTTTTTCATGTTTCTAGTTTTGTAAAATCAGAAATTAAAAATATTTCAGTGACATAGGGGCTTAATGTTATAGGTGAAAAAAAGGAAAAGATTTTCAAAACATATAGCTTGTATCATTTCTCTATGTCTGCAAGATTAAAGTAGTGAAAGTCATTCTAGTCCATCACCCAAATATGTTATAGACGCCAAAGATAGGTGATGTCTGGTCACCTACGGTAACTGCTACCTGGTAAAAAGCATAATTTCTGCATATCCATCCTCAATACCATGGTTAGTTCTGGGGCAATGGAGAAGCAACAGAACTACCACAAAGTATACCTCAATATAATTCCTCTAGTTCTGCTTCTAAAATCTGAAGACAGTACTAGTGGGATAATCATTTTCAAACTACCTGGTTAACCAAAATACAAAAGCAGCTGACTATGTGTGATTTCATGATAGCACACATCATTTCTTGGTACTTCGTGCCAGAAATGAAGATTTGGATTTTCCTAACAACTTATATCAAGAGTGTAGTAGCTCAATAATGAGAATTTAGGAGAACCTGAATCCACGAATTAAAGAAATAAATGTGATTCGCATTTCTGTTACTGTGACACAATAATGTGATCCTAAAACTGGCTTATCCTTGAGTGTTTACAACTCAAATGACTTTTTAAATGCAGTAGTTTAAAAAGAAAATCTTTTATGTCAAATTATTTCCTTAGAAGTAGTCTTCATTATTATAAATTTGTACACCAAAAGGCCATGGGGAACTTTGTGCAAGTACCTCATCGCTGAGCAAATGGAGCTTGCTATGTTTGAATTTCAGAAAATTTTCTCATTTAAGTAGTGTGTAGAATCAAGTCTTTTAAGAATTCATTTTTTTCTTCATATTTACTCAAAGTTAAGCTTAAAATAAGTTTTATCTTAAAATCATATTCTTAAAGCAGTAAGACAGTAAACTATTTTAGCAAGTCAACTCCCATTGTGTTCTGTGGCAGTCATTCCAGTAAACATAGGCAACAGTGAACTGAATTTAGAAAGAGATCCCAAAGTAACCACGCAAGAGAGATTGCAGGTGTGTAACTGAGCTTTAAATGATAGGTGTTAATAAAGAAAGGAAGCTGGACACATATCAAGAAGGGAGACTGAAATGTTGGGTAGCCAAATAGAAAGGACTGAAAATATTTAAAGTGGGTCATAGGCAACGACTATTTCCAGTTTAGATATAAATCCATTTGGAATCTTTTACATCTTTTGCCAGCTGAAACAAGAAAGTAAGTGGACAAATGAAATTTCATAATCAGTGCACTTTGTAATAGACAAAAGAAATTATATCTACACTTTACGTAAAGCAGCAGTCCCTGGATGCCCCAGCCCATCACAGAAGTGCGGAGGGGGACTTCTGACTAGCCAGTTTCCCTATCCCTGTGATTGGAAGCATGAGAGTTCTGGCAGGTCGTGAGCAGCACTGGGAACAGAGTATCGCTTTATTTTGGTGTAATTTAGTTTTTTCACCAAAGCCCTTGTCCAAAATAAAAAGGCATTGTTGGAAGTATTCGAAAATTAGAAAATGATGGATGAGAAGGGCTGATAAGAAAATTTCTGAGTGATTGCATCAGTTGAAGTAAGGTAAGATCCTCAGAGGAAACAGTAAGAAAGGATGATCATTAAGATAGTAAAACAAGCAAAGCAAAATCACACATGCACTCTCACACACGTGCGTACACATATCATTAGAATGCATACATTTTAATATTTTCAGTGCTATCAGTTTCTAGATAAATTAATCACTAAGTATTTTCTGCCAGGATTCATTTAGTTGAGACAGTATCCATAAAACTAGGAATAACGCCACGTGAATTTAATGGGATCTTTTAAGTACTCTTTAATTTGTTTCAAGAAATGTGCCTACTTAAATCAATGTGTATTCAATTTGTATTCTAGAAAATGTGGAAACAATCTTTAAGACTGCTAATTGTTTCATTAGAAAATCTGCAACGAATTATTGTTCCACCTCTCAAAATAAAATTTTTGAAAATCCATGGTTGATGTCATTATTGAAATGTATTTGTCTAATGCCTTGGAATTAGGACTCATTCGAAGACTATTGATTTCTTTAAAGTATGCAGGAATGCACTGATTGGAATATGTTAGGGCTTCTGCTTATCATTGCATTAGGAATTCTGGCCAAAGAGGGGTATATTAATCCAATTAAAGAAAAACTTTCTGGCTACAGTGGTAAAATTAGAAACTGATTAATTTTCCTCTAAATATATGGGACTTTACACATAGGCACAGACTCATACAGTTTGGGTAAAACCCAAGCAAGTTTTAATTCTGCCTTCCCTCCCATCCCACCCCAGTATCTTCAAGTCCAGGGGAGAGGAAAGAGGAAGAACCCTATTCACAGAGACAAGTAAATATTTCTAGTCTCTTACATTTAAGAAATGGTTTAGTGCAGGCTGATGGCGGAAAATGGAAAATGGAGTAATGGCAGGTTGCCAAGAAAGCTGAGTCCTTCCTTTGAGACCGGAAGTACAGTACTTCCCTCAGCAGGTTCCAGGCGTGAAGCATTAAAAGCATGCACACCCTGTTATATCGGGACATATTCAAAGGCCGAATTCAAAATGTTTCATTACAATCAAAAATTGATTCATTCGATTTTATTATAGGGCCCAATGACTTCAACTACTTTAAGTGACAGTGTTGTGAGCCAAGGAGTACAAGTATCATTCACAAATTAGAATTAGTTTGGACAAGGTGAGGCACCCAAGGCTGAGAGAAAGTTTTATCCTGGGGACCCTTTACCAAAGCATGGGGACAGGATTGATCATGAGTAGGAATCATTAGTCATTAGTTATTAATAACTTTATCACTCACGGTGGGAACAGTGGGGTTACAGACTCCAATGCTGTGAATCTATTGACTGAATCTTTTTCCAACACTAATTGCCATCCAGTCTAACAGTGCTATTTTATATTTATAGAGCCTTTACCCCTGATTTGAGGATATTCAGGTTCCTAACGATAACAAAACCATTGAATGTGGCAACTCTTTAATTCCAGAAATTGAATGGTAGCAGTTAATGAATTAAGGTCAAATATGTTTCAGAAAGCACTGGCACATGTCATATTTTATGTTATTCAAAACTATGTCAAACTGATTCAAAAAGTATCATTCCAGAGGGAGTAAAATTAATTCTATATGGATTTATATTTTCAGAAGCTAGTCCACAGCCTACTTTGCAGATGAATGCAAAATCAGACTTGGAATTAACCATTTCTTATAGCTTTGCCACCCCATACATCAAAGTGCCTCATTTGGTGCTTAACATACAGAAAATGTTCAATAAAAATGAGAGTTGAAGGGGAGAAATGGGCCATTTTTTTTTTTTGCCTGAATAATTCTGAGTGCTATTTTATTTACAACCACTTAAAATTCACAAATCCATTTGTTGTTGCATGAAAGTACCATTTGAGTTCTGGTGACTAAAAGGTCAGGACCTATCTTGAGTAATTTCAAAAGATTTTGTCCCACAAACCTGAAACATAGATTAATAGAATAATTGCGTCTATTTATTTATTTTTATTTCAGCACATTATGGGGGTACAAATGTTCAGGTTACATATATTGCCCTTGCCCCACCTGAGTCAGAGCTTCAAGCATGTCCATCCCCCAGATGGTGCGCACCGCACCTATTAGGTGTGAATATACTCATCCCCTCCTCCCCTCCCATCTGCCCGACACCCAATGAATGTTGCTTCCATATGTGCACTTAAGTGTTGATCAGTTAATACCAATTTGATGGTGAGTACATGTGGTGCTTGTTTTTCCATTCTTGTGATACTTCATTTAGCAGAATGGGCTCCAACTCTATCCAGGATAATACAAGAGGTGCTAGATCACCATTGTTTTTTTTGGCTGAGTGGAACTCCATGGTATACACATACCCCATTTAATTAAAATCCTTTTTACATTTTCTCTTTAAAACAACACATAGAGGCTACTATGATCCAAGACTCATGAGTAATGACAAAGATTGTTTAATAATGCTAAAACAACACAAAAATAAAAAAGCCCTTCAACTGGTGGTTTTATATAATGTGATTTTTTTGGCAAGATTAACTCTTTAGGTTGTAGCATCCTGAGACATATTTAAGGGTCTTGTCAATATACTTTTTCAAACAAAAATGTTAAATTATGTTCCCATAACTAGATAGATCCCAGACATTCCCTGAAGTCACTTTCTTAGCAGATGAAATGGTCTGTCTGACTTGCAGGTGGGCAGGTAGGCATTAAAATATATGCCAAATGTGACCATCTATCCAAATCTAAAAAGCATTCATGTTAACACCATAAAGTTGAGTCTCACGAGTTGAGACAGTCGGAAGTGAATGTAATGAAGTTCAAAGCAAATTAAACTACACAAAAATGAAAAGCTTCTTTCTACAAATAAAATTAAAATTATATGACAAGCTGGGAAAATAGGGGCTTCATTTGACGTTGTAAAAAGCATTTATGAGTTTTACTCCACAAACGGGAATGTGCAAAACACAAACAAAAGCTGTTATTTGGACTCCCATTCCCATCCTGCCAGTCTTAGGGGACATCTAATCTTAATCATTATTCTGGCTTCCCTCATTCATCCATTGGGGTTATAAAAAGGTCCCAGGTATCTTTTACAGATGAGAAAATTCAGGGGTGCTCCACTAGTCTAGAGTCTACACTAGCCCACAGTGATAGACTTATTGTTCACTTAGTCTCTTGCAGTGGCTCTGGGGCTTCTGAGGCTTGTGTGGCCATGGAAATCTTTGTCAAGACAGGGAGCCCAGATATCTTGGGTCATATTCACTGTAGTCCTGCTACCTCCGTGGGTACTGTGCAGGCATAACTATAGTTCCTCCTATCCTTTCCCGTTCCTAGTGAATCTCCCTCTCTCCCCTGAGCTCTTGTACTTCTGTCCCCACCGCATCCCATGCAAAATGCATTTACCACTTTTCCTTATTTCTTGAGAATACCTAATATAACTGTGCCCCAAAAATCCAGCAAGAAGTTTTCAGGCAATTTTTGCTTTAGATTCTACTGTATAACCTCTCTGCCCACCTAAGAAAAAGGAACCCTCCTGAGGGAGGAGAACTACAGTGGGAACAAATTAAGACCACAATTAATTGTCTTCTCACCTACATGTAAAAAATTCAGCTTAATGTAATAAAAGAAATACAAAATTTAAAAAATGAGACATTATTGCTATTGATGACAAAAGCCAGATATTCCTAATTATCTCTCATCACTCCGTCTACAATCCCCTCCCTCATACTCTTATCCCTTCCTCTGTGTCCTGTTGCAGATTCCAAACAATTGTCCCATTTTAGGTCATTATCCCTCCTTTCTCCCTGATAGCCCCCACCTTTGAATGTATCGCTATCAGGTCATACTGCTTATTACCCTTCTTGTTGCAGTCCTGTATTGAGCTCACACCATTCCTCCTTATCTTAGTCCATTTGTGCTACTTTAACAAAATACCTGCCACTGGGTAATTTATTAAGAAAAGAAACGTAGTTCTCATAGTTCAGGAGGCTGAGAAGTCCAAGGATCAGGCACCAGCGGATTTGGAGTCTGGGTGAGGGCTGCTTTCAGCTCCTAAGAGGCACCTTGTTGCTGTGTCACTGTGTCCTTAGGTGGCAGAAGAGATGGAAGGACAAAAAAGTACGGAAGGGGCAAACTCACCCCCTCAATCCTTTTTATATGAAACTAATCCCATCCATGATGACAGAGCCCTCATGGCCTAATCACCTCCTAAAGGCCCCACTTCTTAATACCGTTGCACTGGGGATTAAATTTAATCGTGAATTTTGGAGCAGACAAATATTTGAACCATAGTAGTCCTCATTCTTTAAAAAGTTTATCACTGGCTATCTGCCATTTCCTCCAACACTACTCCTGTTAAAATTCTTTTTTTTAAATTTTTTTTATTTCAGCATATTATGGGGGTACAAATGTTTAGGTTACATATATTGCCTTTGCCCTAGCGAGTCAGAGCTTCAAGCATGTCCATCCCCCAGACGGTGTGCACCACACCAATTTAGTGTGAATATACCCATCCCCTCTTCCCCCTCCCACCTGCCCAACACCCAATGAATGTTACTACTATATGTGCACTTAAATGTTGGTCAATTAAGTCAGTTACTACCAATTTGATGGTGAGTATATGTGGTACTTGTTTTTCCATTCTTGTGATACTTCACTTAGTAGAATGGGTTCCAGCTCCATCCGGGATAATGCAAGACGTGCTATATCACCATTGTTTTTTTGTGGCTGAGTAGAACTCCATGATATACATATACTGCATTTTATGAATCCATTCATGTATTGATGGGCACTTGGGTTGTTTCCACCTGTTAGCAATTGTGAATTGTGCTGCTATAAACATTTGAGTACAGATTTCTTTTTTATAGAATGTCTTTTGTTCTTTTGGGTAGATGCCCAGTAGTGGGATTGCTCGATCATATGGTAGTTCTACTTGTACCTCTTTGAGGTATCTTTAAATTCTTTTCGACAAAGGTTGCACGCATTTGCAATTCTACCAGCAGTGTAAGAGTGTTCCTGTCTCTCCACATCCTTGCCAGCATTTGTTGTTTTGGGATTTTTTGATACAGGCCAATCTCACTGGGGTTAGGTGATATCTCATTGTGGTTTTGATTTGCATTTCCCTGATGACTAGAGATGAGCATTTTTTCATATGTTTGTTGGCCATTAGTCTATCTTGTTTTGAAAAGTTTCTGTTCATATCCTTTGCCTACTTTTTGATAGGGTTGTTTGATTTTTTTCTTGCTGATTTTCCTGAGTTCTATAGAGATTCTAGTTAAAATTCTTGATAATGTAAATATCTACTTAGATGATTCTGTCACTATCCTTTCTTCTGTAATACGTGGCTTCCTATCCAATAAACTTCACCCTATTATCTCAGCCACCCACTCTCACAGTAATAACCTCTACCATATGATTACAAATAGCTATAAGTCTTTCATGAGCTCATTTTCAAGTGTCTCAGATGACCACCTTTATTTTTCTAGCTGAGTTCCTCCATTACTAGACTTCAAGAATCCTTTGAGCCCATATGGACCCACAATCCATTAATCCTAACACCTTTTCACTGCCTTTCACCCTCACTCAAATAACCTCTATCCCTTACTTTCTCATCTAAGAGTCTATGATGCATCAATGTGATGAACACTTTGCATACACCTTAACTCCATTGCCTATCTTTAGCTTGAAAAAAACAGATTTCCTTGACTCACACTCTTCATCTCTCTGACACCCACACCAGCACAGCTGGTTCTAGTTGTAGAAGATACACAGCTGTGATAAATGGTCTCATTTTAAATTCATGACTGAAAGCCACAAGCGGGCTGGCAATGCCTACCCTGTAACCTACACTACCTTTCCCTCACTGTCCCCACTCTCCTAGATGAAAACATCCTATTTTCTCCTTTGTCCTTAATATCTTAAAATCTCCTCCCTCATTCTCATTCTCACCTAATGACCCACTTTACTACTTCACTGAGAAAATAAAAACTGCTAGTAGTGAATTTCCACATGCTCCCATCATATGATCACGTTCCCAAAGTACACAACTCTACTAATTGGTCTCATTTCTTCCTGTCTCTTCTCTTGGTTTCTTCTCTCTCTCTCTCATCTCTGAATGTTGGAGTGCCTCAGGGCTCAGTTCTAATACCTTATATCTTTTCTACCTACAAATTCTGCTTAGGTGATAACATGCATTCTCATGTAGTTTAATGTCATCTGTACATTGACAACACCCAAATAATTATCTCCTCCTTGAACCACTCTTCTGAGCTCCGGACTCATATAACTTGCTGCTCACATGATAAACTCATTTACTTTTTAAACACAGCTTTGTAGATATATAATTTTCATGCCATAAAGTTCACCCCTTTAAAAGCAAATCAGTGGCTTTTAAATATATTTACAAATTGTGCAGCCATCATCATAACCAAATTTTAAACCATTGAGAACATTCACATTCAATGTTAGTATTGATATGTGGGATACTGTTGTATTCATCAGGTTGAATGATACCTTCTTTTTTTCCCCCTCTTGTGCAACTGATTTAGTAATATAAGAGTTATGAGCTATAACTTTCAGGTGTTTTTACACTGGCAGGTATCTATTGTTCTGTTCCATGTATAGTGCACTTTTGAGCATTTCCAGTAAGGCAGGTCTAGTAGTGACAAATTCCCTCAGCATTTCCTTGTATGGGAAAGTCTTTATTTCTCCAAACTTTGTTTTGTGGGACACAAAATTCTTGGCTGGCCATTGTTCTGTTTAAGAGGACTAAAAATGGGGCCCCAATTCCTTCTGGCTTCTAAGGTCTCTACTGAGAAATCTGCTGTTAGCCTGATGGGTTTTCCTTTGTAGGTTAGTTGTTGCTTTCATCTTGCAGTGTGTAGAATTTTCTGCTTCATTTGACTTTGGCCAAGCTGATGACTATGTGTCTTGGATAGGTCCTATTTTCTATGACTCTTCCCGCTATTTGGTGACCACCTTGTGTCTAGATATCTGAATCTCTGGTGATAACAGGGAAGTTTTCCTCAATAATTCCCTGGAATAGGTTTCCCTGCTTTTTGCTTTTTCTTCTTCTCCCTCAGGGATAACTATAATTCTTATATTAGCTCATTTTACATAGTCCCATATTTCTTAGAGTGATTGTTCATTATTCTTTATCCTTTTTAATACATCTTTGACTTACTAGGTTATTTCAAAAGCCTTGTTTTAAGCTCTGAAATTCTTTCTTCTGCTTGGTCTAGCTTACTGTTGAAACTTTCTGCTGTATTTTGAAATTCCCTAAATGACTTTTTCATTTCTTTAAGTTCTGTTATATCTTTTCTTACACTGTCTATCTCATCAGCAACTTTTTCATTTTGTTCATTCACGTCCTGAAATATTTTTTTGACTTCTTTGTTTTGGGTTTCAACTTTCATATCAATCCCATTCATCTTATTTGCCATCCATGTTCTGAATTCCATTTCTGACATTTTGACAATTTCCTTTTGGTTGGGGTCCATAGCTATAGATCTATTGTGATCTTTTGGGGTGTTAAACTAGCTTGTTTTTTCATGTTGCCAGAGTTCTTTTGCTGGCTTCTTCACATCTGAAACCTCTTCTCTCAGCTCAGGTCAGATAGGTTTGTGGTGCACCTGTTTTCCTTTGTTAGGCACTGTCCTACTTAGAAGAGGGAGAGGTCCTGAGATGGAGCTTTTGTGTCCTACTCTGGAAGATTGACCTGGCAGGAGAGTGGTGGATGCAGTGCAAGCCTGTAATGTAGCTGTTCTACATTGTCCCGTTCCCCTGTGATTGTCATAGTCCAAGCCAGTGCTGGAGGATCTTCATGCAGAGTGGTGGGTTGGTCCCCAGGCCACTGCTGGAAGCTCAGGCAAGGGACAAGTGAGTTCTTCTCCATGGAGGCAGTCCTCATGGAAGGTTGCTCTGCCTGGGTCTCTCCATGACAGTGGCAGTGGCAGCTAGGCGAGGCTATCTAGGTGGTGGCTGTGAGTATAAAGACTTAAGGTGTTCACTCCACCTGGGTCCAGATGCGATGGCTGCACATGGCTAGCAGGTATGTGGTGGAGCATTGTACTGCAGGAGCATATCCCACCAGGTGGCATGCAAGAGCCATGGGGTTCAGGCCGTGGGGCTGGGCAGCAGTGCAGGAGCTGTGCGGTCAGGCAACAGGGCCAAGTGGCAGTGAGGGAGCCATGGGGACAGATTTCAGGGCCAGGCCACAGAGTGGCTGGGCCTTTCTTCCTGCACAGGTCCCACTGAGGCACTTTCTGTGGGGTTTTTCAGGTGGTGTAGGCAGACCCTGCTCTGTTTGCATCTTCCTTCGGGGACCACTCAGTTCCCTGTCATGGGGAGCATGAGAGCATCTGCTCTGTCTGCTCCCTACCCTGCTTGGCAGGGGTGATGTGAAGGCAGTTGCAACAAAGCCGAGACCTGTGTAGACCAGAAGCATTGGGCGTGAGAACTCAGAATGGCATCAGTTGCGGCGACCGAGAATGGAAGCCAGAGGGTCCCTGCTTTGCCCACTCTCTGGTGCAATATTACTGCACAGTCTTCAAGCAGCATCCTGATCAGTCTGGAAGCCTGAGGTGGTGGTGGTGGCCCCCTCACAGCCCAGGTCGCAGTGGCTGTGGGGGAAGTGTGGAGTCCTGGGGTTCTCTCCTCCTATCCTTATCCACATGTGAATGCCTCCCCCCAAACCCAGGTATTTTCCAATCTTGCCGAATGGACCATCTCGTCTCCCTCTCTTTTACTCTGAGTGTCTCCTGTGTTGCTTCTTTGATGCTTTGAAAAGAACAATAATTAGCAGTGAGATTAAAGCAGTAATAAAACATCTCTGAACAATAACAACAGCAAAAAAACCCAGGAGCAGTTGGAGTCACAGACTAATTCTATCGGACCTACAAAGAGGAACTGGCACCTATCCTACCAAAACTGTTCCATAACATTGAGAAGGAGAGAATCCTCCCTAACTCATTCTATTATATCAGTACCACTCTGATATCAAACCCAGGAAAGGAAGCAACAATAAGAGAAAACTATAAACCAATATCCCTGATGAACATACATGCAAAAATCCTCAACAGAGTACCAGCAGCACATCAAAAAGATAATACACCATGTTCAAGTGGGTTTTATTCTAGGGATGCAAGTATGGCTTAACATATGCAAATCAATAAATGTGATCTACCACATAAACAGAATTTTTAAAAACCTATTTAATCATCTCAGTAGATACAGAAAAAGCATTCGATAAAATTCAATATCTCTTCATGATAAAAACCCTCAAAAACTAGGCATAGAAGGAACATACCTCAAAGAATAGTAATAAGAGACATATATGAAAAACCCACAGCCAACATCATACTGAATGGGGAGAAGTTGAATGCATTCGCCCTAAGAACTGGAAAAAGAATGATGCCTGCTCTCACTACTTCTATTCAAGATAGTACTGGAAGTCTTAGCCAGAGCAATCAAGAAAGAGAAAGAAATAAAGGACATCCAAATTGGAAAAGAGGAAGTCAAACTATTAATGTTTGATGATAAGGTGATCTTATATCTGGAAAATCCTAACTACTCCACCAAATAACTCCTGGATTTGATAAATGAATTCAGTAAAGTCTCAGGTTACAGAATCAACATACACAAATCATTTCTATATGCCAGTAACAACCAAGCTGAGAACCAAATCAGGAACTTAATCTCATTTACAATTGCTAAAAAATACAAAATACCTAGGAATATATTTAACCAAGGAGGTGAAAGATCTCTACAAGGAAAACTAGAAAACTCTGATGAAAAAAAATCATAGATAACACGAGCAAATGGAAAAACATCCCATATTCATGAATCTGAAGAATCAATATTGTTAAAATGACCATATTGCCCCAAACAATCTACAGATTAAACACAATTCCTATCAAAATATAAACATCATTTTTCACAGAATTAGAAAAAACAATCCTAAAATCATATGGAGCCAAATAAGAGTCCAAATAGCCAAAGCAATATTAAGCAAAAAGAACACAGCTAGAGGCATTACTTTGCCTGACTTCAAATTATGCTATAAACTATAGTAACCAAAATACCACGATACTGGTATAAAAATAGACACCTAGATCAATGGAACCAATAGAGAACCCAGAAATAAAGCCACATAATTACAACCAACTGATCTTTGACGAAGCAGACAAAAACATACACTGGGGAAAGGATACCTTATTCAACAAGCAGTGCTGGGAAAATTGGATACCCATCTGCAGAATCTGGATCCTTATCTTTCATCATATACAAACATTTACTCAAGATGGATCAAAGACTTAAATTTAAGACCTGAAACAATAAAAATTTTAGAAGAACCCCCAGGAAAAACTCATCTTGACATTGGCCTAGGCAAAGAATTTATGTCTAAGACCCAAAAAGCAAATGCAACAAAAATAAAAATAAACAAATGAGACTTAATTAAACTGAAAAGCTTCTGCACTGCAAAAGAAATAATCAAAAGAGTAAACAGACAACCTACAGAATGGGAGAAAATATTTGCCAACTGTGCATCTAACAAAGGACTAATATCTAGAATTTATAAGGAACTCAGCTCAACATGAAAGAAACAAATAACCCTATTACAAAGTGGTCAAAGGACATGATAAGACATTTTTCAAAAGAAGACATACAAATGGCCAACAAACATACGAAAAAATGCCCAACAGCACTAATCATCAGAGAAACACAAATTAAAACCCGAATGAGATAGCATTTTACTCCAGTTAGAACGGCCATCACTAAAAAGTCAAAAAGCAATAGATGTTGGTGAGGATGCAGAGCAAAGAGAATGTTTACACACTCTTGGTGGGAATGTAAATCAGTACAACCTCTATGGAAAACAGTATGGAGATTCCTCAAAGAACTAAAAATAGATCCACCATTTGAGTCACCAATCCCACTACTTGATATCTAACCAAAGGAAAAGAAATCATTCTACCAAAAAGATACCTAACTCATATGCTCCTCACAGCACTATTCACAACAGCAAAGATACAGAATCAACCTAAGTGTCCATCAACCAATGATTGGATAAAAAAATGTGGTGTATATATATACCATAGAATAATACCCTGCCATAAAAAAGAATGAAATAATGTCCTTTGCAGCAACTTGCATGAAACTGGAGACCATTATCCTAAGTGAAGCCACTCAGGAATGGAAAATCAAATACCACATGTTCTCACTTATAAGTGGGAGGTAAACAATGGCTATGCATAGCCATACAGAGTGGAATAATAGACATTGCAGACTCCAAAAGGTGGGAGGGTGGAAGGGGATGAAGGATTAAGAACTAACTATTGGGCACAATGTACACTATTCAGGTGATGGTTACATTAAAAGCCCAGACTTCATCACTGCACAATATATTCGTGTAGCAAAACTGCACTTTTGCCCTCTAAATCTATAAAAATAAAATAAAATTCTGAATTATTTGTAATGTTCATGTATTACTTTAACAATAAAATGATGATAAAGGCCTCTACCTTAAAAAAAACAAACCCCAAAAACAAAAAAAACCCTAAAAGCCTTTTTTAATGCTCTGCATGGCATGTCTGGATGTCACCGCTCTCCTTACCCCAAAGTTTCTTTATCCTATTATCAGCTGTCCCTCTTCCTTTGACTCCTCCTCTTTGGTCAAATTACCGTTGTTGGAGTAGAATAAGGCAGGATGAGAGAGAAAAGGGGTTTCCTCACCTGGATAATTGGCTTTAGGCCTTCAATGCCATATCCCTGAGATTCAATGAAATTACAACTATTTGATATTTTTATTATAGTTCTACTGCACCTGATTATTTTAAGTGTTGTACCTAAATCAGAAGATAGAAACAGCATTTATTGTCCTACTAGATTGAGGACCACTTAACACTTAAACCGCTGAAAACCATTTACACCTGCTTCGCCTATTAACCATACTAGCCACTAAGTGGAGCTCTAGGCTCAAGTATGAGAAATGTGTGGCATGAGTTTATTTTACGGAAATTGATATAATGAGATTCTTAGCGTTCTCCAAGAATAATGACGAAAATTCGGCCTTATTTTTCTTCCAAAATTTTACTCCCTTGTTCAAAGAGAATTTTCAGAAGCTGGGATGTTGAAGGGCTGCTGTGGTCATTTAGAAGGTCTATGGGGTGAGATACATAGGTGACACTCAGTTTCATTATTCTTTTTCATACCATGGTACTTATCACAACTCTAGGATTGATTATACATTGTACAACAACTGCAGCACTATATAATGTTGTCTTTTTATTTAAAATTCTAGCTTCCTGCATTTCATTTGCTATTTCCCTACACTTCTGTGATTACTGCAAACTTATATAATACTTTATATACTACACAACTGGAAAAGAAAAATGCCTGAAGTTTATATCATATTTAATACAATTTTTAAGTGGTTTATATTTATAATTGATATCTCTACTATTTAATTTTTCAATATCTTATAGTCTAAAGTAGTGATTACAACAGAAGGCAATTTTGCCCCCAAGGGGACATTTGGCAATGTCTGGAGACAATTTCAGTTTCACAACTGGGTAGTCAGTGGTGCTACTGTCATCCAGTGAGTAGGAGCCAGGGATGCTAAAGAAGGGAGCACTTGATCCTTGAAACCACAATACAAAGTAGGAATAAATGCAAAAAGAAGAAAGAAAGAAGAAAGGAAAAAAGAGAGGGGGAGAGAAAGAAAGGGAAAATAAGAAAGAGAAAAAACCAGCAGGTGAATTGCCCAAGGCCATCTGAGTTAAAACTTGGCTCTCCTAACTTTAGAGCCCTTCCAGAAAGCCACACTCTCTTTGAAAAATTATACACAATGGTATGACAATTTTGAATCTCTTGTTTGAACGGCTTCTATATGGACATGGGGAAGTTTTTATGCGAAAATCATGCATATATAAATAAATAATAAAATAATAATAGAAGCTTCTATTTATTGAACTTACTATGTGTCAAATACTGTGCTTAAGCAATTTGTATACATAACTGAGATCAGATGTACAGTAACCCCAGGAATTGGTGTTATTATTTCTGCTTCACAGATGGGCAACCGAGATTCGAGGAGATGAAATAACTTGCCCAAGACCACAGAGCTTGTAAATGAAAGAATTGGAGTTTAAATCCGAGGTCTACACTTAAAAAAATTTAAAAAGTAGACTTTATTGATTGCTTGCTTGAGATGAGGTCTCACTTTGTCACCCAGGCTGGAGTGCAGTTGCATGATCATAGCTCACTGCAGCCTTGCACCCTGGGCTCAAGGGATCCTCCTGCCTCAGCTTCCTGAGTAGCTGGGACTATACGCATGTACCACCATACATGGCTAATTTTTTTTTCATTTTGTTTAGAGGTGGGATCAGAAGCTGGTCTCAAACTCTTGGTCTCAAGTGATCCTCCCTCCTCAGCCTCCTGAGTCGCTGGGATTACAGACGTGAAACACCACATCTGGCTAGAGTTCATTTTTAGAACAGTTTTAAGTCTATGGCAACATTGAGTGGAATCCAGTCCATGCTTTTAGCTATTATTTCATCCCATACTGCCTCTCCCTGAAGGGTACTACACACACACACACACACACACACACACACACACACACACACAGATGCTAACTGTCTTACACATATATGTGACTGAAAGTAGCTTGATTGAGAAGGGCTGTGGCAGAGACTACTCCATTCTTCTTAAGCCTATTACTAGCTGTCTTAATTTGTTCATGCTGCTATAACAAAATATCACAGACTGGGTAATTTATAAATAATACAAATTTATTTCTCACAGTTCTGGAGGCTGCAAAGTCCAAGATAAAAGCACCAGCAGATTTGGTGTCTGATGAGAATTGCTCTCTGCTTCCAAAATGGTGCCTTGTGGCTGCATCCTTTGGAGAGGAAGGACACTGTGTCTTCTCAGGGTAGAAGAAATGGAAGGTCAGAGGATCTGGATAGTTCTGTCCAGCCCTTTTTGATGGCACTAATGTCATCCATGAGGGCTCCCTCATGGCCTAATCATCTCCTCAAGGTTCCACCTGTTAATACTGTTGCACTGGGTATTAAATTTCAACATGAATTTTGGAGGGGGCACAAACATTCAAACCATAGCACTGGCCCTTAGATTCAATCACCCAAGTAATAGTATTTTTAGCTGGGAATGTGGCTGCCCAGAATAAAGAATAGATTTCTGAACATCCTTACATGTAGCCTATGATTATAGGTTCTAGACAATGAGATAAAAGTAGAAATGTTATATGACAACTTCCAAGAACTTTCCTTATAAAAGTGCTGGAGTTTATACTTTGTGCCTTTTTATTCACCTTTCTCTCTATCCTGCTGCGTGAAATGCAGTTGATGTTTTAGACCTGAGGATGAGGGCTACACTCAGCATAATGGAGAATGAGCTGGAAGAGCTTAAGCTCTCAAGGATTTCATTGATCAGAGCTGCCATATTACCCCTGAACTGTGGAGCTCCAGAGTTTTACATGAGAGACAAATACATATCTAAAGTAGTTAAGCAACTGCAATTTTGAATTTTCTAGTCACTTGCAGAAGATCCTAATCCTAACTATTATAGGGATAAGGTATTTTTCATATGGAGAACTAAAGGCTAAGAATGCAGGCAGGCCTCAGGCCCTATCGACTATACCAGAACACTGATTTCCCAGACAGTGTAATGCAGTCTGCAAGTCTATGGCAACTTCTCCCTAACAACATTTCCCTATATATAGCTGAAGAAAGAACCCAGGGGTCACTTTTTTTTGATACTGCCAGGACACAATCTTCCCGAGATAAAACATCCTGACTCCCTGAAACTAAATCTGCCTTTACTTTGTTACACACCTTCCTAGACATATTTGACAGGTAGGTGGAGGGGACCTCTGTTGACCAGACTTCAGTAGTACCATCCTTGATAAAAGCCTATTTGAGCAACAAGCATCACACGGAGAGGAAACAGCAAGTACAAAGACCCTGAGGTGGGACCATGCCTAGCTCTTCCAAGGATCAAGGATCTCAGAGGAGCTGTAATTGATTAAAGTGATGAATAGTAGAAGAGGAAGTCAGAAAGGTAAGGCCTTCTAGACCATCCAAAGGACCTGGCTTTTATTCTAAGTGAGACATATGTCATTAGAGGGCTTTATGCAGAAGAAACACATGAGAGACTGATATATTAAAAGAATTACTCTGGATTTTTGAAGATAGACTGGAGGAGAGCAAGACTAAAAGCAGGTAAAGGCAATTACAGTGAACACGTTGAGAGATGATGGTGGCTTGGACCAGGGTAGTAGCATTAGAGGGAGTGAGAAGTTTGAAATATTTAATATAGGTAGGCCCAACAGGATTTCCAGATTAATTATATTCAAAGTGTAAAAAAAAGAGAAAAGTCAAGGATGATTCCAAGGGTTTTGTTCTGTGCAACTAGAAGGATTAAATTGTCATGAACTGCAGTGGAAAAAGCCAAAGGTACAGCAGGGTATCTGTTTTCCCGGTTTTTTGTGTGTGTTAGGGGTAGATCAGTAAGTTGGTTTCTAACATGTTAAATTTAAATGTCTGTTACACATTTGAGAGATGTCAAGCAGGCAGCTGAAGAGTTGTATACATGGTATAGCTATGAGACAAGGTAAAATTATATAGAGGGTGAAGTACATAGAGAACAGAAGTGGTCTAAGAATTCAGCCCTGGGGCTCTCTAATCTGTAGAGGTTCAAATGAGTAGGAGGAACAAAAAAGAAGACTAAAAAAGACCACAAGGAAGGTGAAGAACCTGGATGTCATTAGATTTCATTAGAGAGCTTTGTGCAGGAAAAACACAAGAGGGACTTAGGTAGAACCAAGAATGTGTGGTGTCCTTGAAGTCAAGTAAAAAAAAGTATTTCCAGGAGGATGGAGTGAGCAATTATGTCAAATGATAATAGATCATGTATGATGAAGACTGAAACTGATCATTGGATAGTATCATGGAGGTCATTACTAACACCGGTAAGAGTGTTTTCAGTGGAATCATAGGGCAAAAAATCTGATTGGAGTTGGTTTAAGAGAGAATGGGAGGAGAGGAATCAGAAATAGTGAGTATAGAACACTTTTTCGTACAATTAGGATACTGAATAGGAGTACAGCTTTGGCAGGTTTGTATATTGGGAGATTGGAAGAAGCAGAATGGGAAAATGCTCTTGTTCCTTAACCACCATCTATATAGCCCTATAATTTGAGGATGTCGATGCTAGAAGATGGGTTGAACAGGCGTACAGCTTCCTAGGAAATCTGAAGGAGGAAAATTTATGCATTTGGGGGGAGAAGGAGTATGTATCAATTTGAGGGCCAATTGAAAAACTCAGGAGTCAAGAAAATGTGCCCATGCTTTATTTTTAAATAGGTAGCAAGCAACTTTTGTGCAAGGCAGAGTGTTTGGCAGCCAATGCTAAGTAAGGGCAAAAGTTGAGATTGGGTGCCAACCATATGCAAGGCTACTCTTCGGCATTCCCAGGGAGATACTCAAGAGAGGAGGGAATCTAGGAACAGCACCTATAGGTAGACCCACTCTGAGTTGTCTTAATGTTAGAAGTGCTACCCGATTGCCCCAACAAAAGGAATGTGAGAGACACCACACATTTCAGACTTGAGCTCATTTCAGACTTGAGACCATCGAGAAATGCAGTGATACTATTTATAATCTTTACTTCACTTTATTCAATAAATATTTTTGAACTCCTAATATGATCTGACTTGGTTATAGGCACTTGGAATACATCAGGAATAAAATAGAAAATATTAGTGCTCTCATGAAGATTATGGTCTAGTAGAGGTAGAAAATAAACAATAATATAATAAATAAATAAATTATATAGAATCTTAGAATGTAGTAAGTTTTATGAGAAGAAAGAAGACATAGAGTAGGATTAAGGTAGATTCAAAATGTCAAGAGAAAATAATAGAGAGAGATCCTGTGTTACCCTATTTCCTCCAATGGTAACACCTTGTGATATTTTACAATATCACAACCTGGATACTGACCTTGATACAGTCAAGATACAAAATAGTTTCAACAACACAAAGATACCTTCTGTTGCCCTTTTATACTTAAAAATTCAAATTGCAATTGTTCGTTGCAGGTATATAGGAAAGCAATTAATTTTTTGCATATTAACCTTGAATTTTGTGACCTTGATATACCAACTTATCATTTCCAGGATTTTGTCAATTCTGTGGAGTTTTTCACATAGATAATAATATTAGTGAACAAAGAGTGCTTTATTTCTTTTCTCCTAATCTATATGCTTCTTATTTCCTTTTCCTGTCTTAATTGTACCAACTAGGACTTCCAGTAGTATGATGTTGAATATGGGTGGTGAGACAGGATATCCTTGTCTTGTTTCTGATATTAGGGCAAAGGGGTCCAGTTTCTCACCATAACATATGTTAGCTGTAGGTTTTTAGTAGATGTTCTTTATGGAGTTGAGGAAGTTTCTCTCTAGTTCTACTTTGTTGAGAGTTTTTTCTTAAATAGGTGTTGGAGGTTGTCAAATGCTTTTTCTGTGTCAGTTGATATGATGATATAATTTTACTTCTTTAGCTTGTTGATATGTGGAGTACATGATTGATGTTCAACTGTTGAACCAGGCTTGTATGCCTGTAATAAATCCCAATTGGCAGTGGTGTATAATTCTTTTTATATATTGTTGGATTTAATTTGCTAATATTTCATTGGGGATTTTTGCATCTATGTATGTTGCAGATATTGGTCTATAGTTTCTTTTCTTATAATATCTTTATCTCGTTTGGTATTAGGGCAATGCCAGCCACATAGAATGGCTTAGGAAGCATTCCCTCTGCTTTTATTTTCTGAAAGAGATTGTGGAGAGTTGGTTTATTTCTCCTTTAAATGTTTGGTAGACTCTACCAAGGAAAATCTGTGCTTCGTGACTTTTGGGAGAAGGGTATTAATTATTGATTCAATTCCTTCAGTAGACGTAGGCCTATTCAGATAATCTATTTCTCTTTGTGTGAGCTTTTTTAGTTTGTGTTTTTTATAGAATCGGCTCATTTTGTCTAAGTTACCAAATTTGTGGGCATAGAGTTGTTCACAGTATTCCTTTGTTATCCTTAAATATCCATGGGACCAGTAGTGATGACCTCTCTTACATTTCAAATATTGGTAATTTGTGTGTTTTCTCTTTTTCTCATGCTTAGCCTAGCTAGAGGTCTATCCTTTTGTTCATCTTTTCAAACAACTACTTTTTGATTTTCTCTACTGTTTTTCTCTTTCTATTTTTTTCTAAATTTCTACTCAAATTTTTATTATTTATTTTATTCTACTTGCTTTAGGCTTAAGTTGTTTTTCTTTTTCAGATTCCTAAAGGGGAAGCTTAGATTACTGATATTAGATCTTTCTTCTTTTATAATATATGCTTTCAGTGATATAAATTCTCCAAAACACTGCTTTCATAGCATAAGAAAATTTTGATAAATTTTATTTTCATTTTAATTAAGTTAAAACGTCTGAAAATTTCTCTCAAGACTTCCTTGATCCGTGTTTTACTTAGAAGGGTGTTGCTTAATCTCCAAATATTTGGGGATTTTCCAACTATCTTTCTATTATTTACTACTAGTTTAATTTCATTGTGTCTGAAAACACATTTTTGTATGTTTTTATTTTTAAAAGACAAGGTCTCACCTGTCACTTAAGCTGGAGTGCAGTGGCATGATCATAGCTCACTGTAACCTCAAACTGCTGTGCTCAAGTGATCCTTCTGCCTCAGCCTCCCAGGTAGCTGGGACTACAGGCATGCGCCACCATGCCCGGCTAATTTTTTCTATATATTTTTAGTTATCCAGCTGATTTCTTTCTATTTTTAGTAGAGACGGGGTCTCGCTCTTGCTTAGGCTGGTCTGGAACTCCTGAGCTCAAACGATCCACCCGCCTCGGCCTCCCAGAGTGCTAGGATTACAGGCATGAGCCACCACGCCTGGCCCAGGTTCTGTTTTTTATTCATTTTTATCATCTATGTATTTTAATTGGTATCTTTAAGCTAGGCACATTTACAGTGATTATTGGTATAGTTAGTTTACTATCTACCATGTTTTTTGTTGTTTTCTATTCATTGTGCTTGTTCTTTATTTTCCCTGTGTTTTTCAGCCTTCTCTGGTTTTAATTGAGTTTCTTGTGTGATGCCATTTCATCTCCTCTTGTAGTATATCAATTTTATTTATTTTTAAGTATTTTCAATGGTTTCCCTACAATTTACAATACTAATCTAAATTTGCTTTCAAATAACACTATACCACTTCACTGTAGCATAAGTATCTTCTAACAGAGTATTTCCTGTTCTTCAGTCCCATCTATTATGTTATTGTAGCCATTCATTTCACATCTTCCTATGCTATAATTTCTCAATACATTTTATTATTACTTTAAACAAATTGTTGCCTTTTATATCAATTAAGAATAAGAAAAATAAAAGAGTTTATTTTCATTTATTCTTTCTCTGACACTCTTCCTGTCTTTATGTACATCAAAGTTTCTGATCTATAGAACTTCCTTTTCCCTAAAGAAAATATTTTAACATTCCTTGCAGGGTAAATCTATGGAAATGAATTCCCTAAGTTTTTGTTTGTCTGAACAAAGCTTTATTTCTCTTTCACTTTTGAAGGGTAATTTTGCTAAATATAGAATTTTGGATTGGTGGGGTTTTTTTCCTTTCAATACCCTAAATATTTCATTCCACTCTCTTCTCACATGCATGGCTTATGATGAGAAGTCCACTGTAATTCTTATCTTTGTTCCTCTACAGGTAAGGTCTTTTTTTCCTCTCATATCTTTCAAGAATTTGTCTCTGTCTTTGGTTTTCTGAAGTTTGAATAGGATATGCCTAAAGTGTAGTTTTTTGCTATTTGTCTTTACTGAGTGTTCTCTGAGATTCCTGGATCTGTGGTTTGTTGTTTGTCTTTAATTTAGTAAATTCTTGTTCATTATTACTTCAAATATTTTTTATATTTTGTCCTCTTTCTTCTCCCATTTCAATTATGTGTATGTTACACCTCTGAAATTGTTCCACAGGTTTTGGATATTCTTTTTTTTTTCATTCTTTTTTCTCTTTCCATTTCAGTTTGGGAAGTTGATATTGACATATCTTCAAGCTCATTGATTCTTCCCTTGGCCATGCCCAGCTTGTTGATGAGCCCATCAAAAGTGTCCCTCATTTCTGTTACAGTGCTTTTGATTTCTTTGTTAGAGTTTACCTTTCTCTGTATTTCCTTTTGATTCTTTATTAAAGA
Source organism: Indri indri (assembly GCA_004363605.1). Classification (NCBI taxonomy): domain Eukaryota; kingdom Metazoa; phylum Chordata; class Mammalia; order Primates; family Indriidae; genus Indri; species Indri indri. The sequence continues at coordinate 20,598 of RJWJ010011575.1, read as the reverse complement.
ATCCATCTCTCTGCTTATTTCCAATCTGTACTTGCATGTTGTCTTTTTTCCCATTAGTGCCCTTAATATATTAATCATAGTTATTTCCAGTTCCTTGATAATTCCAAAATCTGTGTCATATCCAATCTTTGTTCCGGTGCTTGCTCTGTCTCTTCACACTGTGCATTTTTGCTCTTTAGCATGCTTTGTAAAGTTTTTTTGTTATTGAAAGCTCAACATGATGTCTCAAATAATAGGAAATAAAATAAATAAGGCTTTAGCATGAGTTTTTTATGTTAATCTAGTTAAGAGTTTGGCTTTATTTAATATTTGCAATTTCTGTAGGTGTCAGAAGCTTCACATTCCTCTGATGTCCTTGTTATTGTCTCTCCTGTTTTCTTTGGGCTTTCCTAAGAACTCCTCCTTAGGAAGAGTCTACATCTTACATCCCTTTTAGCTATAATCCATGTTTATTATATGGTAGCACTGTGGGTGTGATGATAAGGTATGGGAGAACAGAAGTATTCTAAAGTCTTTCTTTTCTTAAGTTACTAGTAAATATTTTATTTTTTATTTTAATTTTTTTGGAAAATTATAATCATATAAAATTATGGGGCACGCAGTGATGTTATGATATACATATACAATGTGGAATGATTGAATCAAGCTAAGTAACATATCCATCACCTTAACTAATCATTTATTCCTCTCATTGAACTGCAACTTTCTAAGCTTTGACCAATACCTTTCCCCAGCCCCAGCTTCTGTTAACCACCGTTCTACTCTACACTTCTATGAGTTCAATTATGAGTAAGAACACACAGTTTTTGTCTTTCTGTGCCTGCCTTATTTCACTCAGCATAATATCCTCTAGGTTCATCCATGTTGTCACAGATGAAAGAATATCCTTATTTTTTTTAATGCCGAATACTATTTCATTGTATATATCACCACATTTTCTTTATCCATTCATCAACTGATGGACACTTAGGCTGATTCCATATCTTGGCTATGGTGAACAGTGCTGCAATGAACATGGGAGTACAGATATCTTTTTGACATGCTGATCTCAAGTCCTTAGGGTATATACCCAGAGGAGGGATTGCTGGATCATTTGGTAAGGAGTTAATATTCAAAATATATAAGGAACTCAAACATCTCAATAACAACAACAAAAAAACCCCACAAACAACCTCATTAAAAAATGGGCAAAAGACCCGAACAGACATTTTTTCAAAAGAAGACATACCAATGGCCAACAGATACATGAAAAAATGTTCAACATCACTAATCATTAGGGAAACGCAAATTAAAACCACAATGAGACATCACCTCACAACTGTCAGAATGACTAGTATCAAAAAGATGAAAGGTAAATGTTGGTGAGAATGTGGACAAAAGGGAACCCTTGAACAGTTGGTGGGAATGTAAATCAGCACAACCATTACTGAAAACTGTATGGATGCTCCTCAGAAAAACTAAAAATTCTATAATCTTATGATTAAATATATATATTTTTAGTGGGCCTGTTCTTCTGGGCTGTGATCTTTATAAGTGTTGTAGCTTTCTCCCTCTTAGGTAAGACAGGAAGGCTGGAGGGGATGAAGGAGGGCAAATGCTCTTCCATTAGGTGGGATAAAGTTCTGGTAAAGTCTGTTTCCCTGGAGAGTAGGTCTTGACAATGATTACTTTTCCCCTCCTGCCAGAGTCAAGATTGGGCTTTTTTGGATCTTCACCTGTGATAAGCTAATGGGATACCCAGAGGTAAAACCCATGAAAGTGTAGGGCACTCCTAAGACTCTCACACTTTTGCAATGTCAAAATTAGGATTTATGTGTTCCTGCGATTTTATGGTTCTAGTGGCTTCTGCTCCAGGTTAGAAGAACTTGGCTGTGACTCTCTGGATTCTCCTGTGTCTCCAGGTCTCTGATAAGTTCAAGAAAAGTCATTGGTTTTCAATTTGTTTAACTTTCTTTTTTTGTAAGTATGGAAATGATGACTTCCAAGCTTTTTACATGTAAGAGCTGAAAACAGGAGTCAGAGTTGATTTTTTTCTCTTTATTAGGTTTTTTAGTTGACTTCCCCCCCTTTTTTTTAAAAAAAAAAAACACAACATAAAATTTACTATCATAACAAATTTTAGATGTACAGTACTATAGTGTTAACTATATGTACATTGCTTGCAACTAATCTCTAGAATTTTTTCAACTTGCAAAACTGAAACTCTGTATCAACTGAAACTCTATAACAGCTCCTTTTTTTTTCCTCCCTCCAGCCCCTGGCAGTTTTCATTCTATTCTCTGTTTCTGAGTTTGATTGCTTTAGATACCTTGTATAAGTGGACTCATGCTGCAATTGTCTTTTTGTGACTGGCTTATTACACAAAACATAATATTTTCAATGTGCTTCCATGTTGTAGCATGTCAAAGTTGATTTTTTATGTCAAAAATGCCAATAGGAGGGTGGGTGCGGGGGCTCATGCCTGTAATCCTAGCACTCTTGGAGGCCGAGGCAGGAGGATCGTCTGAGCTCAGGAGTTCGAGACCAGCCTGAGCAAGAGCGAGACCCCGTCTCTACTAAAAAAATAGAAAGAAATTAGCTGGGCACTCAAAATATTTATAAAAAATTAGTTGGGCATGGTGGCGCATGCCTGTAGTCCCAGCTACTCAGGAGGCTGAGGCAGAAGGATTGCTTGAGCCCAGGAGTTTGAGGTTGCTGTGAGCTAGGCTGACGTCACGGCACTCTAGCCTGGGCAACAGAGTGAGACTCTGTCTCCAAAAAAAAAAAAAAAATACCAATAGGATGAATCAGTTTGCAATGTTAAATAGTTTAGTTATGATATCTCATTGAGAAGTTGATTTTTTAGCAAAGATTTTAAGGAAATGAAAAACTTAGTCGAGCAAGTATCTGGGGAAACATTCCAGTCAAAGTGAAGAGCCAGAGCAAAGACCCTAAAGTGAAAGGATACTTGGCATATTTGAGGAATATCAAGGAGGCCAGTGCGGATGGAATAGAGAGATTAAAGGAGGGTAATACTAGGAGAAGAGGTCACACAAAAACAGTAGGTAGGATAGACAGAACATGAAAGTCCTTGTTGGTAAAGTCCTTTGTGGGTAATTGTAAAGACTTTGTGTTTTCCTCTGAGCTAAATGTGAATCTATTGGAGTGTTTTTGAGGAGAAGAGTTACACAATGTAATTTGTATTATAAAAATATTACTCTGGAACCTGCATTAAAAATAGGCTGTATATGTGATGGGGGTGAGTGGGTAAAGGTGGAAGGAGGAGGAATTAGTTGGGAGGCTATTACAGTAACCCAGGAAGAGACAGTGGTTGTTTGGACCAGGGTGGTAGCAGTGTAGGTTGTGAGAAATAGTTCAGTTCTGGGTATATTTTGAAGTTAGAGCCACAGAATTTGCTGATGAATTAGATATGGGCTGTGAAAAACAGAAAGAAGCCAATGATGAACTTCATGGTTTGGATTTTCTATGAACTATGATGGGGAAGTCTACGGGTGGAGCTAGTATCATGTAGATGATAAAGAATCCCACTGGGGCCAGGTGTGGTGGCTCACACCTATAATCCTAGCGCTTTGGGAGGTTGAAGCAGGAGGATCACTTGAGGCCAGGAGTTTGAGGTTGCAGTGAGCTTTGATGATGCCACTGCACTTTAGACTGGGTAATAGAGCAATACCCTGACCCCAAAAAACAAAACAAACAACAAGCAAACAAACAAAAAACCTCAAAGCAACAAAAAGAATTCCATTGGATAAGCTGGGTTGAGATGTATAAAAGGTAGCCAAGCAGAGATGTCAAGGAAGCAGCTGGATATACAAATCCAGAGTTTGGGAGAGTAGTGTGGTGAAGACATAAATTTTGTTGTGTTCAGAACATAGATGGTATCTAAAGCCATGTAACTAGATATAACTAAGGGAGTGGGTATAAATAGAGAAGAGGAACAAGGAATGAACCCATGTTAACAGTTTAGGGAGAAAAGGAGAAACTAGTAAGGACAAGTAAGGACAGTGAGAAGGAGCAACCAATGAAGTTGGGAAAAAGTCATGAGACTGCCATGTCCTGGAATTCAAGTAAAAAATGTTTATCGAACAGAATGTAGTAATCAACTGCATTAAATGCTATTGCTAGGTCAATTCATATGAAGATTGAGAATTTAGCCTCATGGAGGCCATTGGTGACCTTTATGAGAACAGTTTTGGTGAAGTGATGAAAGAGAAAGTTTGGAATGGTTTTCTGGGAGAATGGCTTTTCTGTTTCTTGTTAGGGTAATAGAAGAATGGGCAAGATCGTAAATGTCCTGGAACTAGCAAAGGACATCACAGGAAGACTAAATGTATTGAACTTCAGAGAGCAATGACCCTTTCATGGGTGAGCAGAGAGCCACGGCAGTTTCCATATATGAAGACAGGTGGCTGATACAGGGAAAGGAGAATGAAGGATCAGGCCTTCCACAAATAAAAAGGTTTTGCCAAGACAAGGAGAAATGGGCAAGATCTTAAACAACAGTGTGGACTGTAAGGATATATTGCAAACTAGACAAGTCCCAGATGTGAAAAGAAATTCTTGGTTCAATAATTCATTTCGCTAACACATCCTGAATATTCGCTCAGGTGATGTTAGTGGAAGACCTGCTAGAAGACAGAATTCTGTCTAATTAAATTCCTACGGTGCTTGGATTCTGGGCTGTGCAGATTTGAATCCGAAAGGAAACCAGAAACATTAGAAACTATAGCCTAAACCCCCCACAAATCAAATACTGACAAAATCAAAATAGAGGAAGGGGTGCAAGAGTTTGGGAATTGGCTCATCATAGATTAAATCAATTTAGTTAAAGGTGTAGCTATCCTCACCTTCAACTCTAAGAGGAATCTTAATGATCATCCCCTCAATCTAACCTATTGACTAGTGGTCAGTAAAATACAGCCAATGGGCCACATCCAGATTTCCACCTGTTTTAATTCGTGTATGTATTCATTTATGTATTATCTGTGGCTGTGTTTTCACTGCCATGGCAGAGTTGAGAAGTTGCAACAGAGACTATATGGCCCACAAACCCTAAAATATATACTGTCTGGCCCTTTGTGAGCTATATGATCTCATATGAATGACCTCAAATTCTACCTTAAAAACTAGAAACAAGAAGAAAACATTAAACTCAAATTAATCAGAAAAAAGAAATAAAGATCAGAGTAGAAAATAACAAAATATAAAAACAAGAAGCAATGGAAAAATCAATGAAAAATAAAAGCTGGTTCTTTGAGATACTTTTAGTCAGATTGATCAGGAATGAAAGAGAGAAGACAGAAATTACCAATAATAGTAATGAGAGAGGTGACATCAATAGAGAGTCTACAATTATTAAAAAGCTCCCTCAGAATAAAATAGAGTGCTTGAAGAGCCCACATGATGGTTAAATTTTATGTGTCAAGTTGGGTAGGTTATGGTGCCCAGTTGTTTGTTCAAACATTAGTCTAAATGTTTCTGTGAAGGTATTTTTAAAATGTGACTAATATTTACAACCAGTTGACTTTAGGTAAAGATTACCCACAATAGTGTGGGTGAGCCTCATTCAATCAGTTGAAGGCTTTAAGAGAAAACCTGAGATATCCCAGAAAAGAAAGAATTTGGCCTCAAGACTGCAACATTAACTCTTGCCTGAGTTTTTAGCCCCACATTCTTGTTATCCAATTCCTTAAAATTGCTCTATAAATATATTAATAGATATAGATATCTATGTATATATAGATATCAATGGTTATATAGATCTATCTATAATGTATTTAAAGTGCCAAAAGAAAAAAATATCCAACCTAGAATTCTATATCCCATGAAACTATCTTTCAAAAATGAGGGTGAAATAAAAATATTTTAGATAAAATGAAGCTGAAGAGTATATGTCACCTGAAGTCTTGTATTAAAAGAAGGGCTAAAGGAAATGCTAAAAATACGTTCTTCAGCCTGAACTGAAATAAATCAAGATAGAAACTTGGACTTACAAGAACTATGTAAACCAAACATAATGACAAAGTATTTCAAGGTTTATAACATATGTAGAAATAAAGTATAGTATCAATTGCGAAAAGGATGAAGTGAAATAAATAAAAGTATACTTTTGTAAGGTTCAAACATTTGTATTTAACACATTGACTGCCACACTAGAAAAAAAATATTTTTCCTGGGGCCACGGTGTTTTATTAAAACACAATGATTCTTTCTAATTTGTTATTTTTTATTGTTTTCTGTGCGTGAGTCATATGTAACGCAATTCACATTTTTACAATTAAATTGTTAATATTAACTGTAACAATAAGAACATCAACAAGTAAGATTTTCACGAACCATCTACAGGGTTTCGCTTCATGAGGCCCCAGGCTCAAAACTAGCCTGAGTTAAATACAACTTACACCCAGTGCGTTAAAGTGGTATAATATTATTTCAAGACATACTGTCAAAAGATAAACATGTATATTTAGATCGCTATAGCAAACATTAAAAAATAAAGCAAACACGTAGAGCTAAAAAAAATGCAAAACAAAAGAAAAACCAGATAAGGTAAAATTAAAAATTAAAAAAAAAAATCTTAATTAGTCCAAACTAAGGTAGGGAAAAAAGCAATAGAGGAGCAAAACAAAATGGGAAAACCAGAAAACAATTAACAAAATGGTAGACTTAAACAGAACCCCACTGATAATTGCATTAATGTTAATGGATTAAATACTCTAATTAAAATGTAGGTATCATCAGAGTGAATAATAAAGCAAGACACAACTCAATGTTGCCTTTAAGAAACATAGTTTAAATAAAAATTAAAAATATAGGAGTAAAAAAGGATATGCTACACAAATAATTATAAGAAGGCTGAAGTGCCTATATTAGTATCAGACAAAATAAACTTGAAGACCAGAGATATTAACAGACCTAGAGAAAGACATTTTAGAATGATAAAAAATATGTTTATCAGAGATACATAGTACTCCTAAATCTGTATGTACCTATTAACCTAGTTTAAAAATATAAGAAGGAAAAATTATTTGAACTAAAGTGAGAAATAAGCAAATCCATGATCATATGTGAAAATTTTAACCATATTCTTTCACTAATTGATAGAAAACATAGACAAGAAATAGTAAGAAATATAAAAGAGTTAAACAACACTATTAATAATCATAGCCTAATTGTCATTATTTGAACACTACACAAAACAATAGCAGAATACATATTCTTTGTAAGGACACATGAAATCTTTACCAAGGAAGATAATGTGCCATTCCACAAAACAATCTTCAATAAATTCAAAGGGATTGAAATCATACAGCATGTATTTTCTGATTACTTCACAGCTGAATTAGAAATGAATGATAAAAATTTATCTAGAAAATACCCAAATATTTAGAAATTACTCAAAACACTTTTAAACGCCCATGAGTCAAAAAGGAAATCAAAAGAGAAATTAGAAAATATTTCAAACGGAATAAAAATAAAAATAAACACAGCAAAAATGTTTGTGATGCCACAAAATCAGTACTCAGGGGAAATTTATGCCTTTAAATGCTTATCTTAGAGAAGAAATGAATCTCAGTGAACTGAGATTACACTTTAAAAATCTAGAAAAAAGACCAAGTTAAACCAAAGTAAAGAAAATGGAAGGAAATGCATAATAAAGAGCAGAAATCAGGGAAATAGAAAATACACAAAAATAGAGAAAATCAACAAAGTTAAAAGTTGTCTATTTGGAAAAATTTATAAAATTGATAAATCCCTAGCAAGACTTATCAAGGAAAAAAAGAGAGAAAACACAAATCATCAATATCAAAAATAAAAGAGGAGACAGCACTTCAGATCTTATAGGCATAAAAAGAATAATAAGGGAATGTGTAGGAAACATTATGCTAGTATGTTCAAAATTTAGATAAAACAGACAAATTCCTTTAAAATTACAACTTACCAAAACTTACACAAGCAATAGAATATCAATGCATTTTTTGAGGCCAGCATAACCTTGATACCAAAAGCTGACGAGGACATTAAAAGGGGAAAAAATCTTAACACAAATATCCTTCATGACGATAGATACAAACCCCTTATCAAAATATTAGCAAATGGAATCCAGAAATATATGAAAACCATCATACGTTGTTGATTTTATCACTAGCATGTAAGGTTGGTTGACATTTAAAAATAATTTAATATAATTGATCACATAAATAAAAAAGTGGAAAAATAACATTATCCTTTCAATAGATTCAAAAATAGTACTTGATAAAAATCAATATTTATTCATGAAAACACTAGAAATGACCTTTCTCAATTCAATAAAGGGCATGTGTAAAAATCCTATACTCAATGTTAGACCTAATGATGAAATAGTAAATGCTTTCCCCTTAAGATTAAGACCAGGGCAAGAATATCCACGATTGACACATTTATTCATTATTATAATGGAGGTTATAACAAGTGCAACGAGGCAAGAAAAATAAAAGACAAAAATTGAAAAGGAAATAGAAAACTCTCTTTATTCAAAGATCACATGATTTAGTAAAAGGAACTTCCCAAAGGGGAAAAAAAACCTGCCGCACTAAAAAATGAGTTTCCCAGGTCACAGGATTTTGTGGTCAATATATAAAAACAAATTGTATTTCCATATAATAGCAACAAACAATTCAAAATGAAAAAAAATACCATATGCCATTCCCAATAAGATCTCTAAACATCAAATATATAGGAATAAATTTAACAGCATGATCAAGACTTCTACATTTGAACCTACAAAACATTGCTAATAAAAATTTTAAAATGACCTCATTAAATAGAAAGGTATGCCATGTACGTGGATTGGAAGACGATTAAGATGCCTATTCTTTCTAAATTGATCTATAAATTCAATCCAATATCAATGAAAATACCAGTAGGCTTTTTAATAGAAACCAATAAGCTGACCCTAAAGTTTACATGGAAATTCAGAAAACAGAATAGCAAAATCATTTATGGAAAAAAACATTAGAGGACTTATATTACCTGGTTTGAAGACCTAAGATAAAGCTACAGGAATCAAGAGGGCATGGTATTGGCTTAAGGATAGATGAATGGATCAATGGAACAGAATAGAATGTCCAGATACAAACTCATGTTTACACAGTCACATGATTTTCAACAAATAGTGCTGAAACAACTGGATAACTCAATGGAAAATAAAACGAACCTTGGCCCTTTCCTCAAACCATGTACAAAAACTAATTTAATAGGGATCACAGAATTAAATGTCATAGCTAAAAGAACAAATCGTCTAGAAGCAGGTCAGGGCAAAGAGTTGTTAGGTCAGTTTTGCTCCAACCACAAAAGAAAAAATAAATTGGGCTTCATCAAAATTAAAAACATTACACACACACACACACACACATCCTGAGTGCTTCATTAATCATCAGGGAAATTTAAAATAAAACCAAAGTGAGACAATTTTTCACACTCACTAAAATAACTAAAATTAAAAAGACTGACATCACTCAATGTTGGCAAGGATGTGGAGCTAATGTAACTCTCATATATTGACTGGGATGTAAAACTGTACAGCCGCTTTGGGAAACAGTTTGACAGTTTCTCATAAAGTTAAACATATACTTAACATATGACCCAACAATTCTACTTCTAAGTATTTACCCTGGAGAAATAAAAACCTATATCCACAAAAAGATTTGGACAAGAATTCTAATATCAGCTTTGAAGCGTAGTAGCTCCATACTAAAAAACAAAAAACAAAAAACAAAAAACAAAAATCAATGTCCATGAATATGGAAATGAATAAATAACGGTATATTCATACAATGGAATTCTACTCAGCAACAGAAGGAATTAAGGTAGTGATATGAACAACAATATAATGGATTTCAAAAACATTAATTTGAGCGCTTGATCACCTTCTATTCACCCTGTCAGTGAGGGACGGAGTCATTCCCTAAGGTTCTGGGAATGGCCAAACACAGGACACCTGACACTCAACAGATGCGTTTGACAGCAGTTTATTAGTCATACATACATACTCACATCCTAGGGGAGGAGGACACCATGTACTATGCAGGGGAACATGGGTGTTGCATGTGGGAGCAGAGTGGACCAGAATGGGTTGTTGAAGGGAAGCTTTTTAGTACGAGGAGAATGGGGTAACCCCTGGTACTCATGGAAGGGTGTGATTGGCTTGTTTGAATAGTTTTACAGGTTGGCAAGTAAGTGAAACCCTTTAGATTGAGGACTGGGTGGGGTGCAGCTGTTCCAGCTGACAGGAGGGCTAGCCAGGTGGGGAACTTTTCTTGCTTGAGTGAGGAGCACACCTGGTTAGACCAAGGGAACTCACAGCTAAGCCTTTGGAGCCGTGTGAGGCTCAAAAACATTAAGGCAGCACATGAAATTTAAGCTTTACAACACAGAGCGAAAGAAGCTAGACATAAAAGAATCTGTCTATGGACTATTGAGTCTATTTACATTTAATTTAAGAACAGATTAAACTAGTCTATGGTTGTAGAAATGGAAACAATATTTGCTTGAGGTAAGGATGGCAAGGGACATGAGGAAATTTTCTGGATCGATGCAAATATTTTATATCTTGATTTGAGGATGGATTTTGAGGCTGAATACATTTGTGAAAATTCACTGGACTGTACGCTTTCAATATAATTATTTCATTCTATGTAAGCTGTAATAAAACGCATGCATGTGAGCACAGGAGAGAGAAAGACAGAGGTAGAGAGAGATGGACGTGCAGGAGATAGAGAATGGAATGAGGGGAATTGGAGAACTCAAGTGTTGATACATTTTTCAGTATTGCCGTGCAAGTTGAGCAAAGGAATGTGGTATGAGTTAACAGGGAAGTGAGACCAAGAAATGTTTCTTTTATGATGGAAGAAAAGAGGGAATTCATGTGTTTATTGGAATGACCCACTCACATGCAAAAAGCAAAATAATTTCACAGAAGAGAGAAGGGAGAATTGCTGGAGCTCAAGGCAAAAGTAGGCAAAAGGATATGGGATCTGGTGCAAAAAAATTGGTTTTAGAGAAGAGTAAGGAAAGTTCATGTTCGTAACAAGCAGGAAGTTACAGTATATGGGTATAGATGCTACTAAGTGGGTAACAGTAGTGATAAGAGTCTGTGGAAAATTTCCTTTCATTTTTTTTTAATTTTCTCTGCAAAGTAGGAAGCAAAGTCATCAGCTGAGGGAGAGTAAGGGGGGAAATAGTATTGGAGATTTGAGGACAGAGAAGAAGGTGTGAAATGGGAGGTTGAATGGATTAGAAACAAATAAGATATTCCTGGTAGTGTTATAAGCCTCCTTCAGGTGTGTAGTCATTGCTTTATTATTGTGCATTTTTTCTCCAGTCATGATCAGTTCTCAGGTATAGGAATAGAAGACAGTTGGATTTAATCAAGGCTGCAGCTTTCCCAGGTAATCGTGACAAAATGAGAGAAGGGTGAGAGAGTGAGGGCATACACAAGAAAATGGTTATAATGATTGACTATGGAATTTGAGCTGGATAAAATATCCAGATATACAGACTATTTTAATGGACTTTCTAAGAAAATGCCTTCAGAAGGGAAGGATCTATAGCTTTAAAAAATGCATGATTGTAAAATCCTCACATGCTCCTTATTCAAAAAAACGAAGTGTATAAAATGCCCAATGTCCACACCTCCACCTCTGCTAACTTCTACTCAGGGCCAACTACTGTTAATATTATAGCTTCGTACCTGTGTCTGCACACCAAAAAATGTAGTTGATTTTTAAACCCTCTCTTTACAAATACAGCATTTTTTAAGGAGTAAAAGTGCTACGTTTCTACAAAGAGAAAGATCCATGGCTGAGTAAATCCAGGCTGCCACAGATTTATCCGTTTCTGGGACTATAAATTAGAATAAGCAACTGGAAAGGATGTCCTCCCAATAGTTAAAGTTACTTTTATTAAAAGCAGAGATTTTTCTCTGTTAGTCCTGGGAAAGAGGTATTTGCATCCTATCTGGAGCAAAACTTGGAGCTGCCAGATGCAAAAGGGAATGTGGTTAATAGGGAAAGTTTAAAGGTCCTCAGAGTTTTCAAAGTAAACACTAGTTAAATAATACTGATAAAATGCTTTAGACCTCCCAGGCAGGCCAATGGGAATTTTATGAACCACAGGGACTATTCCGTTCAAAAATTTAACTATGTATGTGTTGGTAGTAAAGACTTGATTAGAGAAAACAATAGGGAAAGAAGCATAGAAAGAAGAGGTACTGATCAGCATCGCCTGGAAAATAAATTATAAGGGAGGGGGCAAGACAGAATGCTGAAGCTCTCAGAACCAATCAGAGAATACCCCCTCCACTGCACACACACCTAATTTATATTAATTAATATTAATACAAAGTAAAGCTTGTCATGTCTCGTCAGTTTCACTACAATGTTATAATCAAAAGACTCCAGGTCAATAGCCAAAAATCACTGAAAAGCAATTTAAAGATTCACCTTTTCCCTAGCAGTAGCTCCTAGCCCTTTCCTATGTAAAGCTGACGTTTTTAGTGTCTTTCAGTTCTGCTGCTCCACTCATGATTCCAATCAGCACCATAAAATCTCACGTCTGGGTTCGGCTCATGCAACAGGGGATTCCTCCTTTTAACATGGTAGCAAACGAGGAAAGGGTAGGAATATTTAATTTTGAAAAATTTAGTCACTATTATATAATACTAAAAGTTATCATTTATTGGGCACTTACCACACAATAACTGTAGGATGTAGATACCATTTTTATTATCTCCTTTTCCCAAATAAGGAAACTGAGGCCAAGAGAGGATAAATAAGTGGTGGAGCCAGAATTCAAACCCATGTTTTGATGCTAGCACTCATGTTCATCATTGGTATATTATATATGGCCTTTCTACTGAAACTCTTTGAAAGTTAGGAAAAACTAGAAAACAACTCAGGCAAACTCAAGCAAGAGTGAATATATTATAATGATATTTAGGGTTCAAGAACCAACAGGAAACTGGAGAACTAAGCTAGGAATGAGCAAAGTGGTGTTGTAGAATAATTGGTCTGATTAGGACACTGACACATTAATTGCCTAGACCTCAGACACTTGCAGGCTTTTTATCCCTACGACTAAGATTCAAAATCTAGCCACAGAGCATTAGAGTATCCTAATTTAGGTTATGTGCCTGCCTCTTGGTTAGAGAAGAGCAGTGTCATTGATTTAAGTTGACTTAACATAAAGGGTCCAGGAAATTGGAGCACCATTAGAAAGAGAAAAATGATGCTTGAGTTGCCAAAAAGCAATACATGTCAGCTAGTATCCATGCTTATGGCTGCCCAGTATCTACACACCTTCTTCCCACAGACTTTCTTCCAAAAATTCCTCCGCCTAAAAAGATACAATTATTTCATGTACATCACAAATTTGTCACTTCCCAACATCTCATCAGTCACTTCATCAAGCTTTAATCCCAGGATCTGTGGGAAATATTCATCCCTCCTCCAGATCCACTGTGATTATGTTTTGATATTCTTCATTCTATGGACTAAACTTAGCACCATAATCACAGTTTATGTACAGATTAGGAAGAAGTAGAATACATGTTAATTAAAATATATAGGTATATATCCATGACCAGGAAAAAAGGACATAACTGTAAACACCAAAGTCGTCAGTACTGTAGCTGGTCTTGAGGTCATATTCAGTATTTATGACTTCCTTCCTTGACTCCCCATATAATATCCACTTTTCTTTTGACCATCACCTCAGCTGTTGAGGTTCATTGCTCAACTTTAACTTTTGGCAGATCTGAGTCCTTGAGTGTCCTGCCTGAGAAGAGTTGCATTGATTTACATTCTGGTGCCAACCCCTTAACCTCGGTAACGACTCCAGACTGTTTCCCTAGAATGATACCCATTTCATGATACTCAGACACTAAGCAATTTGCCAGAGTTCCCATAGCTGGTAAATGGTAGAAACAAGGTTTGAACTTAGGTATCTGTGACTCTCAAACTTACATTCGTGATACTAGTCTGGCTTTTTGAAAAAATAGTAATGGACTGAGATAGGAGGCAGGAAATAAGTGGAGCAACATCAGAGGGAGTTGTTGGTGTAGCAAGCCCACAATCAGGGAAGAGCAGACATGCTGTTTGGGCAGTAGATGGAAAGTAGATAAGATAGTGGCCACAACAGGGTGCGGGGAGGGGAATGCAGGCTGGGACAAGCCCTTACAAAATCTTACCTTGCAAAGTTAATAATTTGTAGGGACATGAAACAAACACGTGATAGGGGCAGCAAAAATCAACTTAGACCTTGTGGGGGTGTTTCATCTCAGGTTCTGGGAAGCCTGGCGCATCAAACAGAAAGAGTAACCCTTGTTTCTCCAGCCTGCAGAAAGAAACCATTATATCTGAACCACTGTACTTTTTTTCTTCCCTACTTTATTGTCCTCCACAGTATTTATAACCATGCAACATCTGATATATTCTACTTTTTTAGTTTACTGTCTGTCTCCCCGCACTTTGAATGTCAGCTCCATGATTTTTGGTTTTTCTTGTAGGAGCATACCCTACCACATAGTAGGCCTTCCACTGATGTTTGTTGAATGAATGAGTAAATGAATGTGTCATCGAGAGAATTTGTGATGTCCCCCTTCTGATGGAGACGTCAGGGCTCTAATATGCAGTTTCAGCTTTGCAACTGGCTTCTTGTGGAAACTTGTGGCTCTTTCTCGAAAACTGGCAAAGCTTTCTGCTGCTTTTGTTTATCGCTTTTGTTTATTTATTGTATTTACCTGTGGGTGGCTTCCTGCTGCAGCAGGAAGTAACTTCAAAGAGAGGCCAGTGCTGCTTTTACTGCCTTTGTTCCTACCATTTCCCAGAAGGCAAGTAAGGTCCTTGTCAAAACCAGAGGCCCCAGAGTGAGATAGCCTGGGTGAGAATACTGATTTCACCTCTAAATAGCCATGCACCTTTGGGAAAGTTCCTTATCCCCTTGAGCCTTTATTTCCTTATCTGTACAATGGTACAGTGGGGATAATATTGGTACATTTCTAGATAAGGGTAATGCTAACTGTTTTATCAAATAAAACCCTATGCTACCATGCTTAATAAATTACAAGTTTGTTCCACTCTCACCTAAGAGTCCAAAGCAGTTGTTAGTGATAGGTGTGTGGTTTCCTCCACACAGAGATTCAGAGGGCCAGGCTCTTCCATGTCTTACGATTCCTTCATACCATTGGTCTTTGAAGTATCCTGCTTCTAACTGGCAAGAGGAGGGAAGAGATGATGGAAAGGGTATATCTCCCTGGCTCAGTAGTAACACAGATCACTTCCACTCATATTACATTGGTAAGAAAAAGTCACGAATATTTTCTAGATGCAAGGCAGTCTGGGAAATATGGTCCCTGGATAGGCAGCTGTTTCCCAACAATACATTTATCCCATGGAGGGTAGGGCACAGAAATTTAGAGGACAGTTATCCCTGCTTGCTCTTCTGACCACCAAATATCTGTATGCACATTCCTTCTCACACCTGGAATACACTCCCTCCCTCTCCAAGGGAGATCAGCCAATGTTCTATCCAGTTACTACATTCAGCTCAATATCCATCAGCTTCCTATTGAACTAAAAGTTAAGTTACCTGCCTCCCCCAAATTCACAATGTACAATGGTGAAACAGGGACAGAAAAACCTCAGTAAAAACTCCCATTAATTTTGAAACAGAAGAATGAAAAATATAGCAATTGGTGGCCCATACCAATAATGGAATCTTACTGGTCAGACACTCTGAAGACATTTTGCCCTGGCAGTGGGGGAGGTTCCCTGATTAGACCCTGATTCTTCTCTCTGTGGAAAACTTCCTTGTCCATTGCTCTCCATGGCCATACCACAAGTGGGTTTGGGGGAGTTTTCCCTCGTGGATACATAATTTTCCACAGCCTTCTTCCTGCTGGTACAGACTTGGGGACCAGGGCATTGCTATGCAGTCGTGGGCTCTTTTAGATCTAGTTTGTGGTTTCTTTGGCAGTACAATTATCTCAAAAGTCAGTAAGCTTTCAGTGTATTTACATTCAAACAGTCCTGTGTGCCAGCAACCACACTCAACTATTTTCCTAAACACCATTATTGTCTGCCTTATTTCTTTGCTTTCTCACCCTTTTGTTCTCTCTTTTCTTAACAGAGGCCATCTGAACCAGTTGGATTGGGTGAGAAGGAAATAACCTTAATCTGATATTTGCTGAAGGACTGAGTCTCTTTTTAACCTACAAGCCTTTTTTATTCAAAGACCTTTTCATTCTGAACTTTTTCTATTTGGAGTGAATTTTGTATGTGCATGAGGATAGCCAGTTGCCCCAGAATCATGTGTTAAACAGACTATTGTTTACCATTGAACGGTCTTAGGACCCTTGTCGAAAATCAATTCTTTATTGATATGTGGGTTTATTTCTTGACCCTTAATTCTATTCCATTGATCTACATGTTTATCAATGCCAATACCACACTTTTTTGATTGCTGTAACTTTTCATAAGTTAAAAAATTGGGATGTGTGTGTCCTACAACTTTGTTCTTTTTTAGTTATTTTGGCTATTCAGGGTTCCTTACACTTCCATATAAATTTTAGGATCAGCTTTTCTATTTCTACAAAAAAAAGCAGTTAAAATTTTGATAGGAATTACATTGAATATGTAGATCAATATGGGGAGTAATGTCATCTTAACAGTTTTAAGTCTTCAAATTAATAAACCCAGGATAACTTTCCATTTATTGAGGCCTTCTTTAATTTCTTTCAACAATGTTTTGTAGTTTCAGTGTACAGGTCTTGCACTTTGTTAAATTTATTCCTATTTTAATATTTAACACATTATTATAAATTGAATTGTTTCCTTAATTTCCTTTCAGATTATTCATTGCTAGTGATTTTCATGTGTTGATTTTTTATCCTGCAACATTGCTGAACTCATTTATTAGCTCTAATAGTATTTTTGTGGATTCTTTAGGGGTTTTTTTGACATAAGGTCATATCATCTGCAAATAAAGGTAGTTTATTTCTTTCTTTTCAGTCTGTATGCCATTTATTTCTTTTCCTTGCTTTATTGCTTTGGCTAGAACTTCCAGTAAAATGTTGAACAGAAGTGGTAAAAGTGAGCATCTTTGTCTTGCTGTTACAGGGAATATGGTCAGTTTTTCATCTTTGAGCACAGTGTTAGATTTGGGTTTTTAACAAATGCCTTTTATCAAATTGAGGAAATTTCCTTGCTTGTTGACATTGGATTTTTTCAACTGCTTTATCTTCACCTGTTAGATGATAATGTGCTTTTCTTTTTAGAGACAGGGCCTCACTCTGTCACCCAGGCTAGAATGCAGTGCCATGATCATAGCTCACTGCAACCTCAAACTCCTGGGCTCAAGCAATTGCTTTTATTACTCATTTTATCAATATGGCGTTTACAGCTATAAATATAGCTATAAATTTCCCTCTGAGCACTGATTTTGCAGCATCCTATAAATTTTAATATGTTGTATTTTTCATTTTCATCCTTCTCAAAGAATTTTCTAATTTCTCTTGTGATTTCTCCTTTGACAGTTGTTTAATACTGTGATGTTTAATTCCCATGTTTTCTTCTGTTATTGATTCCTAATTTTATTCTGTGAGGTCAGAGATAATACTTTACATGATTTCAATGTTTTAAAATTTATTGAGATTTGCCCTGTGGTTTAACACATGACCTATCCTAGAATATGTTCTATGAGTGCTTGAAAAGAATGTGTATTCTGCTATTTTTGTGTAGTGTATTTTATACATATATATTTCTTAGGTCTAGTTGCTTTGTAGCATCATTGAAGTCTTCTGTTTCCTTGCCGATCTTCTGCCTAGCTGTTCTATCCAGTATTGAAGATGGAGTATTGAACTCTCCAACATTATTGTTGAACTATTTTTTCTTTCTTCAATTCTGTCTTTGCCTCCTATATTTTGAGCTCTATTTTTAGGTGTATATGTATGTTTATAATTGCCATATATTCTTGATGAATTGACAATTTATCATTTTATAATGTCCTTCTTTTTCTCTTGTAACAATTTTTATCTTAATGTCTGTTTTGTCTCATAATACAGCCATACCAGCTGTCTTTTGTTTACTATTTACATGGAATATCTTTTTCCATCCTTTTACTTTCAAATGATATGTGTGTTTGAATCCAAATTGAGTCTCTTGTAGACCTCGTAATATTTGATCATGACTTTTTATCTGTTCTGTCCGTCTCTACCTTTAATTGGAGATTTCAATCTGTTTATATATAATGTAGTTACTGATAAGAAATAAGTTACATATGCCATTTTGCTATTTGTTTTTCTATGTCTTATAAATTTTTAGTCCCTCAGTTCCTTGGGTACTGCCTTTCTTGTGTTAAATAGATATTTTCTAGATATCATTTTAATTCCCTGATCATTTTTTTATTGTATATATTTTTAGCTGTTTTCTTAGTGGTTGCTAGGATTATAATTAACATCTTAATTTATAACTATCTGGTTTAATACCAGCTTGTTTACAATAGTATAAAAATGTTTCTACTAATATATAGCTCTGGCCCTTTCTTTATAGTATTATTGTCATGAATTACATCTTTATTTCATACATTGTATGCCCATCACCATAAATTTATAATTATTGTTTTAAGCAATTATCTTTTAAATCATATAGGAAAATAGAGAAGTTACAAACAAAAAAATATACTGACATTAAATTTTTATTTACCTTTCTAGTTTCCTTTAATATTGTTCCTAATTTCTTCATGTGGATTTGGGTTGCTGTCTGATGTTCTTTGATTTCAGCCTGAACCCTTTAGCAGTTCCTGTAGTAAAGGTCAGCTAATAACAAACTCCTTCTGGTTTTTTTCACTCTAGGAATATTTTAATTTTTCCTTCATTTTGAAGATTAGTCTGATAGGTATAGAATTCTTTGTTGACAATTTTTTCTCTTTCATTATTTTGAATATGCCATCCCATTGCTTCTTGGCCTCCATGGTTTCTGATGAAAATGTGTTGTTAATTTTATTGAGAAGTACTTGGAATTGGTGAGTTGCTTTTCTGTGGCTGCTTTCAGGATTCTGTTTGTCTTTGTCTTCTGATAGTTTGGCTACAATGTATCTCAGTGTGAATCTCTTTCAGTTTATCCTACTTGGGATTCATTAAGCTTTTTGGATGTGTAATCATATCTTTCATCAAATTGGGGAAGTTTTCAGTCATTATTTCTTCAAATATTCTTTCTGCCCCTTTTACTCCCCCCTCCCTTTCAGGGCTTCCGTTATGCATGTGTTGGTACTTGATCATGTACTACAGGACTCTTAGGCTTTCTTCATTCATTTTTCTTTCTGACTCCAAATTGACCCATCTTCAAGTTTGCGAATTTCCTTTTGTGCCTGCTCAATTATTCTAGAAAATTTTTCAGTTAAATTACTGTATTTTTTGACTCCAGAATTTTTCTTTGGTCTCTTTTTATAATTTCTATTTCTTTATTGATATTCTCTAATTGGTAAAACATCATTTTCATGGTTTCTTCTCATTCTTATTATTTGATTCCCTTTAGCTCCTTAAGAATATTTAAAATAGTTATTTTAAAGACTTTATCTAGTAATTCTAATGGCTGGGTTCCATCAGAACAGTTTTTATTAATTCTTTTTTGTCCACGGTATAAAGAAATCTGCTAGTAAATGGACAGAGATTTCTTTATATGCCTAGAACCAAAAACAAGTCTTTGAAAATGAGTTCAGTGTGTATATTATGGCATGTCTCCTATACTCAGCATGAACATTTACAACTCTGCTTTAGATTTCACTTCCTGTTTGCACAGAACTGAATGAACAACCAGAGCTAAGGCTTAGGTCCTCAGGTATTTCCTGAGAATGCACTCAACCCTGGGAAGTGTGTGGAATTATAGATTCCTAGGAATATGCCAGAGCTTTTGAAAGTCCTTATTCCTGAAGGCTTCTCATACCCCAGCCTTTATTCCTACAATTTTTGGTTAGTTTATTGTTTGCTCCAACTGTTTTCTATTTTCTCAGGCAGCAGTGACTAAGCCATTTGCCTTGAAATGTTTTCAACAAATATTCCTTGGGTAGTCATCTCAGCAGTGAGAGAGTTAGGTGAAATAATGGCAAGACTTTCAGCCTGTCTTCCAGGGAGCCACCAGGCACATCAAAGCAAGCAACCAAAATCCTTTGAGAAAAAAGGTCCATTCTGCTTTCCCTGGTACCACCCATCATTATCTCCACCTAGAATTTAGGCTGTTGTCTTCAAGGCCACCATCAAGCTAGGAAATTGGATATGGGAACAAGGTAATTTAAAATTTTACAAATCTCTCTCTTCCTACTCAGATTCAACTATTTTTTCTTGATTAACTATCCCCCTGGTTGCTGCAAGTTTTGGTTAGTTTCTAGAACTCAGATAAAATTGATTGTGACATATTTTGTCAGTTTATTAGTTGCTTTTGTGGAGAAATGGGATTTTGGAGTTCTGTATTCTACCATTTTCACACTAACTGAGATTTAATGATCCTTTGGGCTCAAAGACATTTGCAGCCTGAATTCTTTCTATTTCAACTCTAGTGGTAGTTGGCA
>RJWJ010011574.1:0-44034 GCA_004363605.1 Indri indri | reverse complement strand
CAATAGCTACACACAAAATAAAATTCTTGCAAATAAATTTAACCAAGGAGGTGAAAGACCTTCACACTGAAAACTATAAAACAATGAGGAAGGGGATTGAAGAAGACACAAGTAAATGGAAAGATATCCTGTGTTTATGGATTAGAAAAATTAGTATTGTTAAAATGTTCATGTTACCCAAAGTGATCTAAAGATTCAACGTAATTCCTATGAAAATTCCAATGATGTTTTCATAGAAACAGAAAAAAAAAAAATCCTGAAATTTGAATAGAACTGCAAAAGATCATGAATAGCCAAAACAATCTTGGGCAAAAAGAACAAAACTAGAGGTATAACACTACCTACCTTCAAATATTCTACAAAGTTATAGTAATTAAAATAGTATGGTACTGGCATAAAAATAGACACATAGACCAATGGAATAAAATAGAGATCCCAAAAGTAAACCCACATATTAAAGGTTCAACTGATTTTCAACAAAGGTGCCAAGAACCCACAATGGGGAAAGGGTAGTTTCTTTAATGAATGGTGATGGAAAACTGGATATGTACATGCAGAAAAATGAATTTGAACACTTATCTCAGACAATATACAAAAATCAGCTCAAAATGAATTAAAGACTTAAATATAAGACTTGAAACTCTAAACTTACACATTAAAAAGAAAAAGAAAACATAGAGGAAAAGCTCCATGACATTTGTGTGGGCAATGATATTAATATTTTGCATACAACCCCAAAACACAGGCAACAAAAGCCCAAATAGGCAAATGGAATTACATCAAATTGAAATTGTAATAGGCTTTACTAAAACTTAAAGTATAAAGTAAAGATTGTTTCCTTCTTCACAGCTAAGAAAACAATCAACACATCGAAGAGACAACCTACAGAATGGGAGAGAATATTGTCAACTATGCATCTGATTAGGGCTAATAACCAAAATATCTAAGGAATTCAAACTACTCAATAGTAAGAAAACAAAAATAAAAAAATTTAAAATGGGAACAAATAGGCAAAGGACCTGAATAGACATTTCTTAAGAGAAGATGTACAAATGGCCAATAGGTATATGAAAAAATGCTCCACATCATTAATCATCAGGGAAATGAAAAATGAAACAACTGTGAGCTATTACCTCACACATGTTAGAATGGCTATTATTAAAAAGACAAAACATAAGTTTTGGTGAGGATGTAGACAAAAGGGAACCCTTTTATGCTGCTGGTGGGCATGTAAGTTAGTATGGTCATTATAGAAGACAGTATGGAGATCCCCCCCCCAAAATTAAAAATACAAATATTAATATCATGTGATCCAGCAATCCCACAATTGGCTTTATATCCAAAGGAGATGGAATCATATGTCAAAAGGATTCCTGCACTCCCATGTTTGTTGCAGTCTTATTCACAATAGCCAAGATATGGAATCAGCCTCATTGTCCATCAGCATATGAATGGATTAAAAAAGGTGGTGTATATTCATGATGCAACACTATTCAGTTTTTAAAAAGGAAATCTTGCTGTTTTCAGCAACATGGATGAACCTGGAAGACAACACGGTGACTGTAGGTAGTTATTAATAGTAACAATGTATTATATTCTTGAAAATTGCTGAGAGTAGATTTTAAGTGCTCTCACCTTAAAACATAAGTATGTGAGGTAATGCATATGTTAATTAGCTTGAATAGCCATTTCACAATGTATACATATTTCAAAACATCATGTTGTACATGATACATATGTACAGTTTTTATTAAAAAAGAAATAAAGTTACCAATCATATTACAAATATTACCAGAGAGGAATAGGGAGCTTTCCACTGGCTATCAAAAAGGACTAGTCAGTGAAAATACTCCTAATGAAGAATATCTCTAGAAGAAAACATAATATGTTAACAATAGTGGTTACCTCTGGAGAAAGAAACTGAGAGATTGAGATTAGAGTTACTTTTTCTTTAGACCTTTTTGTACTTTTTGCAATGAGAATCTATTAATTATTAAAAATTGATTGAAAAAATTCTAGTGGTTGAAATAGAAGAGGGACTCTACAAAACAGGTCTAATATTTACTTTTAAGGGTTATTTTTTTTGCTGTGAAATAACCTCTTTACTTTATTCTTTAAGTTTTAGTAAAGCCTATTACATACCAGTATCTATAAAGTTGTCTGTTTGCTTTTTCATCAGGTAAAAGAAGAAAAGTGAGCTACTATGGGTGCAGGTGGCCAAAAAGTTGAGAACTGTCATGAAGGGGAGAAAAGACAGATTAATAATTCATCAAAAACGGAGTTGGAGTTAGAAATAAGTAGAAAAATGAGGAAAATATTGGATTTCCCCCATATATAGGATAGGAGGAAGTTATTTTAATAGAAATAAGCATGAAATATTAATGTTCACATAATATGAATTTAGTTGTAATGAGTATTGTATATTAAAGGGAAGAGGCTACATGAGTTGTGGATACTGAGGCAACTGAAATTTGGGCTATCAATATTACAAGGTAGTAAGAGTGACTCATTGTATACAGTTTGAAAACTTCCATAAAGATAATACCAAGGAATGAATTTCAGTTGTGTTTGAACAGTAGCAGCATTGTTGGGATAACTATCCAAGGTGAACAATTACAAATTACGGATTACTAGGTCAAGGGGAAAAATAACCAATTAAGGAAGCAAATGATTCCTGAGTAAGTTCCAGCACTTTGATGTACAGAATAGCTCTTTGTTTAATATTAATATTTAGTTGTGTACCTATTCTTCCAAACTGGATAGTGAAAAAACTTGAGGTTTCTATTTACTTCATATATTTTCCCAGTGCCAGATACAGAGTAGATATGAAAATACAAATTTTTTTTTGAATTATCCAAACATTTTTAGTTACAGGCTGGGCAGCTGAGGGAGGGGCAACTGCTTTATTCTCCTGACTATAGATTGAGTGGGTCTGGCATTATGAGTATTTATCTGTATTCTGAGTGGAAGGGATTGAGAGGTCTGTGAATTTTGAAAGTGAAAAACCACTGGCTTGTCCATTGATACTCATATTAATACTGACATTTATCTTAAGAGTTTGAAAATTATTTTAATGGGTATCAAACTATTGTTTTAACAATGAAAGAAAGATAGACTCTGTGGTGATTATATTTAAGCCAGATGTAGAAGTGATCATATATTTATTTAGTGTTTGTTGAGAACTTACATGGATCAGATAGATGTTGGTGAAGGATGTGAAGATAAAAAAGATATCCAAACATTCAAAGTATTCACAAAGGAGTGACAGAAATATATATGTAAGCAAATCCTTATAAAAATATGTGATAAGTTTAACAACATACAATCCAAGTGCAGTAGAAACATGAAGGAGATAATGTTTACATGCTAGAAAAATTACAATAACTGTTACTTGTGAATTATAATTTTATTGCATCATAAATATGATTTTTATATGTACACTTTTACCAGTAAGGGCAGTCCCGTGAAAATTTTAAAAGCACCTTTTTATTGTAATAATTCACTGTCCACATGTATCATGCTTATAATTTGGCTCATAAAATTATTACTGATTAAACTTGTTATATAAGTGTCTAATGGATTATTATATAAAATGTTTAGAAACAGAAACATGTTTTCATAATACATTTTTGGATGTGCTGTCAGAAAATCTAGAGTTAGTTAAATAACTGGTTACAGCTATAGACCCTTTTATGTAGTTTAAAGTTCTGCACTTTCCTGTGGTGGTTCATTTCAAATTTTACCATTTAGTCATTATTGTGTTACCTTGGATACCATTATCATTCATAAAGCCACTATACTAGCCTGAAAAATGTTTCACTTTAGTACTGTCATTTTGCTGAAGGTTTTTCTCTTCATTTACACTGTTGTTTGAAATGAAACACAATGACTTACAGATCATTTGCAAAGGAACCCTAGGATTTCCTGGCCTTTACAGATAGCAATGGTTGCCTGGAATTGGTGTTCACAGGAGTTAAATCACAGTCCTTTTTCTTTGTGGTGTTAGATTATAAACACTTTCCACTTTGTTGAAACATTCATGACCTGCTTTCATTTTGTAATACTTATTTTCCTCTGTAAGAAATTTAGAGATGTTTCAATATAATTTTAAATTTCCAAATTGGATTCTGTTAGTGATTTTATAGAAATTTAAAAAAATTGAACTATTAATAATTATGAGGCACTTTGCTCCTTTTGTACCTGAAATGTCACTAACTGGCATAAAAGTTGACAAAATTCTGATTTTATGTATAAAGAAAGTGACTTGTGAGATGTCATATTTACAATGTTCATCTTTAATCTTTCACCACAAAACATTTCATATTATAGTATAAATTTTTGTTTTTAAGAGATGGGGTCTTGCGCTGTCGCCCAAGCTGGAGTGCAGTGTTATGGTCAAAGCTCACTGAAGCGTCAAACTCCTGGGCTCAAGGGATCCTCCTACTTAAGTAGCTGGGACTACAGGTGTGCACCACCACACCCACACCCAGCTAATTTTTTTCTTTTCTTTTCCAGGGACAGGGTCTCAATAAGTTGTCCAGGCTGGTCTCAAATTCCTGGCCTCCAGTGATCCTCCCACCTCAACTTCCTGAGTAGCTGGGATTATAGGCAATTTATTAAAGAGATTATCATTTTTCCACTGTGTATTCTTGGCACCTTGTCAAAAATCAGTTGACTGTATATACATGGGCTTATTTCTGGGCTCTCTTTTCTATTCTATTGGTCTATGTGTCAGTTTTTTTGTCAATACAATGCTATTTTGAATATTATGGCTTTGTAGAATAATTTGAAATCAGGAAGTATGATACCTCCAGTTTTATTCTTCTTGCTCAAGATAGCTTTGGCTATTCAGGTCTTTGGTGGTTCCATATAAATTTTAGTATTTTTGGTCTATTTCTGTGAAACATACCATTGGAATTTGATAGGGATTGCATTGAATCTGTAGATTGCCTGGGTAGTATGGGCATTTTAACTATATTAATTCTGATATTAGCATCTCTTGATTGTTATTTTCTTTGAGAATTGGACATATTTTCCAGATCTTTGTGCATTTAGTAAATTTGAATTGAAACCTAAACATTTTAAATATTTTGCTGCAAGACTCTGAATTCTGTTAAAATCCTCTGGAAAGTGTGTGTGTTGTGTTTCCTTAGGCAATCTATCTGGTAAGTTTCAGTACACAAATTCTTTCTAGTCTTCTGTGGCCAGTGGTTCCAACATAAATTTAGTTCTCAAAGACTTTGATATTTTGTTTGGTTCTATCCTGCCCCTCAGGGTTTAGTGTGAGACTTGGTCATTGTTTTATATTAATATTATAGATTATTTTTAAAAGACTTTTGCTATGCTAATTTGCCTCCGTCCTACATGTACAGCATAGGGGTGAGCCAGGACTTGTGCCGGTTCACAGATGGAAGCAGGGAATCCTCTTCTCCAGCTCTAGGAAGCTGAAGTCTCATTCAGAATTTTTAGTTTCCTACATTTTCATGCAACTTCATATGACTTCTACTCTTCAGGAAAAAAAATGGCAAGAAAAAAATGTAGGAGGAATTTCCCCCACGCTTTTACACTTTTTGGAGCACAGGACTTCTTGGTTACTCTGGTTAGATTTTTTGCCTTTTTTTTTTTTTCTTCTTAGTTTTAGGTGTCCATGTTACTGCAATAGCAGTGCAACTTTGTGAATGGGTCAGGCTTCAGACAGAGCAGAGAGAAAGAAGAATAAAAACTAAACAGAAACACTTAGGGAATTATCCCTACACTCTCGTTCACAGAGGGTCTCTTTTCCTTCAGGGGATTTTTTTTTTTTCAGAATTTTTGCAATTTGCACATGCTGTCCAGTTTTGTACCCATGCTGCACTCCAAGAGATATAGGAGAGAGAGAGAAGAAAACAAACAAAAATGCTGGAAACTCACCTCCATACTTGTTAAGTTTTGACTTCTCAATTCTCCTGCTGCTGTTTACTTTTTTTTTTTTATTTCGGAATATGATGAGGGTACACACGTTTTGGTTACATAATTTGCTTTTGTACAGTCTGAGTCAAAGTTATAAGTGTGCCCTTCAGCCAGATAATGTGCATTATACCCATTAGGTGTGAATTTACCCATCCCCTCCCTCACCCTCCCCTACTTGTTTGACTTCTTTTGAATTTTACTTCCATATGTGTTTACTTAGTTGATCGATTAGTTCCAATTTAGTATTGAGCACATGTGGTGTTTGTTTCTCCATTCTTACGATACTTCACTTAGAAGAATGGTCTCCAATTCTAGTCAGGTTATTACAAAAGATACTAGATCACCATTTTTTTTTATGGCTGAGCAGTACTTCATGGTGTACATATACCACATTTTATTAGTTCACTCATGTATTGATAGGCACTTGGGTTGTTTCCACATCTTTGCAATTACGAATTGTGCTGCTGTAAACATTTGAGTGCCAGTGTCTTCTTTATAGAATACCTTTTTTTCCCTTTGGGTAAATACCTAGTAGTGGGATTGCTGGATCAAGTGGTAGGTCTACTTTTAGTTACTTGACATATCTGCATACTACTTTCCATAGAGTTTGTCCTAGTTTGCAGTCCCATCCACAGTGTATAAGTATTCTTTTACTTATACACCAACAGTGTGTAAGTCTCTGCAACCATGCCAGCATATGTTGTTCTGGGACTTTTTGATAAGAGCCATTCTCACTGGAGTTAGGGGATATCTCATTGTGGTTTTGATTTGCATTTCCCTGATGATTAGAGATGTTGAGCATTTTTTCATGTGTTTGTTGGCCATTAGCCTATCTTTACTTTAAAAGTTTTGGTTCATGTCCTTTGCCCACTTTTTAATGGGGTTGTTTGATATTTTCTTGCTGATTTGCTTGAGTTCTTTGTAGATTCTGGTTACCAGCCCTTTATAAGATGTATAGCATACAAATATTTTCTCCCATTCTGTAGATGGTGTATTTGCTCTATTGATTAGTCCTTAACTATGTAGAAACTTTTTAATTTTATCAGGTCCCATTTATTTATTTTTGTTGTTGCTGTGATTGCCATTGGGGTCTTCTTCATAAATTCTTTTCCTAGGCCAATATCTATAAGAGTTTTTATAACATTTTCTTCTAGAATTTGTATAGTTTCATGTTTTAGGTTTAAGTCTGTTATCCATCATGAATTAATTTTTGTGAGTTGTAAGAGGTATGGATCCTGTTTTAGTCTTCTACATGTGGCTATCCAATTTTCCCAGCACCATTTATTGAATAGGGATCGTTTATCCCAGTGTATGTTTTTATCTGCTTTGTCAAAGATCAGATGGCAATATGAGGAAGGTTTCTCATCTGGATTCTCTGTTCTGATACATGTCTCTGTTTTTATGTTCATGGATTGGCAGAATCAACATTGTTAAAATGTCTACACTACCGAAAGTGATTTACAGATTTAATGCAATCCCCATTAAAATACCAATGTCATTTTTCATAGATCTAGAAAAAATAGTTCTATGCTTCATATGGAACCAGAAAAGATGCCAAATAGCCAATGCAAACTTAAGTAATAAGAACAAATTGGAGGTATCACTTTGTTTACTTTTAAGAGCCCTCATTTAGTTGTTTTGTATATTGCCTAGAGATTTTAGTTATAATCATTGGAAAAGATTAGATTCAGTGGATTTGCTTCATCTCAAGTGAAACCAGAAGTCTGTGGGAATGTCTAAAATTTCTGATTAATTCCCTTAACAGATATAAAGGAATATATATTTTTTATTTCTATAACTTTGTTGGCAGTTATTCCAGTGTTTTCAGACTTCCAAAATTTTTGTTGGGACATCAGCTATAAGATTTATGTTGTTTGTTTCAAAGAAATGTGTCCTTTTTTTGGCTGCTTTTAAGATTTTATCTTTGTTTTTCCAGGAGTTCCATTACTATGTACTGTACTTTTCTTTGTTATTAATATATTTAGATTACACAGTATGTTTCAAATCTGTGGCCTTTTGCACATCTGTGGCCCTTTGTATTTCTTTATTTTTGAAAAGTTCTCAGAAATTATTCATTCAAATATTGCTTCTGGTGTGTTCTGTCTGTTTCCCTTCTTTTTCTAGATGTCAATTGCAGTATGTTAGACCTCTGCAGCTTATACCATATGTCTTCTAAGCTCTTTTTATTCTTCTGTTTTTGTATCTGCTCATTCTTTGAGTTTCAGAAGGGACTTTTTCTAGGGATCTATCTTTCAGATGACCAATCCTCTCTTCAGCTGTGTATAATCCATGGGGAAACTCATCTATTGACTTCTTATTTTCAGCTATTACATTTTTATATTCAATAATTTTGATATACTTATTTTAAGAGTTATCTGGTAAAATTTTCCATGCTCTTTTTACTTTCTTGAATATATTTATTGAGGTTATTTGGAAGTCTAATACTCCAAAAACTGAATAACTTCTTGTATCTATTTTATTTTCCTTTTTTCTCTTTATTAAAGAATGTTTCTTTTTCTGGCAATTTTTTATTGAATACTAGCCACATGTATAAACATCATAAAGGATATGGATGATGCTGTCTGTTTCTATGAATCATTTCTTTTAGAATTTTAATAGAGAAGGAGTGGATCACCATAATCTCTCATGGATTGAATTGATTCAATCTTGACTTTCAGTATTTGTAGGGTCTGGGATATTTTGGATTTGTGAATATTATAGGATGCTTTCCTTTGTGAGTTCTAACTTAAAGCTGGAGTATTTCCTTACATCATTTCATCTTGTTAGGCCTGACAGTCAGTATTTTTCATCCCCAATCCATGGCACTGTTCGTAGCTCTGCTTACTTTTCAGCTTCCCAATTTCTGCTTTTGCAGTGAGGAGAAAAATAATATGGAATGTTATTCTCCTTTCAGTAAATTTCCCTTTTCTCTTCCCCTGGGTCCTTCAAGTGCTAGCTGCCATCATAGCTTTCTAATGCCTTCAAGGAGGTGATTTTATATTTTATCTACCACTTTATATTTTCTTGGTATAAGAATTAGTCTAACACAAATTTCTGCCTCTTCCACAAGTGGAAATTCTAGACAGGATTTTATTCTCATAGTCCCATTCTTATGTGTTTCTCTATAATAAACACATAAGTGTGGATATACATATTATGGCAGATGTATATCATGGATATGTGCATGTATGTGTCATTGACATATTTTATGTTCTAATGACAAAATGGGTTATCTTCTCTTCAACATTCCATGAGTCTAATAAACCACTCACTGTCAAAACACTTGTCCCTTTAGCATGTCTTCCTTAGCATTCCCAAAATCACATTTTCCACATGATCTTGGCAATAGGTTTACAGACACACAGGCTTGAAGACACAATGGAGCAACTAACATTCCAAAATTGCCCACATGGGAGATACCATTCATCAAAATTACTTTGATTTACCATAGTGACAATACATAATATTTATTTCTTTAAACGATTCTATGAATTTTATAGTTCTTGATTCTTTCTTAGACATCGCCTTTGCTTATCACTTTCTGGTGATTGATCTGTAATCGACATTGACTTGCTTCTACATTATTCCATATTTTTCAACCAAAATATGTTAGACTTAAAAAAAAACGTGTTGGGGTACCCATTACGCACCTTCCCAATTTTGATTTTGTTAGCCCTGCACCATACTGGTGAGATACCAAACATTTTGGCATTCTATTTTATTTGTAATTTGATCAATAACAAAATCCATGTGAGACCAAAGTCAGGCACAGACTGTGCCCAAGAAAATACCACATACCTGGCCACCATTGCAGCTAGTCAGACATTCTTTAATTAGGGGTTTAATTAAATTATTTTTACCTAAAAATTTTGATATTAGGAGATATGGGCAGTGAAGAGTCAGACCTATATTTTAGAATGAAGCAATGGTATATAATTAGGCCTGTTATAATTTTAGCAAATTCTAACTTTTTATTTATTTTAATAAAATTAAATTGGAGAAATGGACATAATGGTGGTGTAGTTTTTGAACATTATGCATCATATACTGAAAAATGCATTAAGTCATTTGAAAGCATGCCAAATATACAAAAATGAGTAACCACTAAACTTGCTTAAATATATTTGTCAGAGACAGATTTTTTAATAGGAATAGCCTTTAAGGGTATTTTCTCTAATGGTTATTTTTGATTTTGTGTCTCCTACTCACAGCTGTGTCATTGTCAATTGGAATCAGCACACAAACTTAGTATATACTTGTGCTTATGATGACAGAATAAATCTGTCATCGAAGTTTATGTCTTTAGGGAAATGTCATCATCTCATTGTTGGGAATGACACATAATGGATCTATGGGCTTCGTTTTTTTTGAAGGTCATTGTTCGGAGAAAATATGTTTAGTGACATTTATTGTAGCAATAAAAACTTCAAAGTGATGCCCAAACTTTGTATCACTGGACTGGTTTGTGGATTGAAGAACCAGTGGAAAGAGGAAAGGCAAGCTTTAGTAGAATAAAGGAATTGCTGGGACAGCAATGGGGGAGATTTTGGAGGACAGAGTTACATATTGATGATTGATCCTCCGGCCAGACCCACTTATCAGTTATAGAGCCTTTTGTGAGAAAGTGTGAAAGCTAAGGTGTTGTGACTAGAAGACAATTCTAGAATACATTCTCAAATCAGGCAGTTTCAGTGCCATGAGGTTGGTCACACAAATCAAGAGAAGAGAGGCATCCAGGGCAGGGAATATTGCAATAACGACTGCCTTCTCCTAATTCCAAACTCAATACAGGAAAACGAGGCTGGAACAAAAATGAGGAAAAATAGACCGCTTGTGGTTTCTGAGAACCACAGTCTTGACCTCATTTACCTTGTACATTGTTACTAGTTAAAATCATTTCAGCTGCAAGTGCAAAAACTGTATTTGAATCCGCTCAAAGAAAAGTAGAAAAGTTATTGGCTCATACAAATGTAGAAAGGAAGGGTACGTTTGGCTTCAGGTGAGCTCTCAAGGGAACTCTGTATCCAAGAACTAAAAAAGTTTCTATTTTTCTACCCCTTTTAACCTCCTTTATCCTTCCTACTCTCATATATTTAGTATGATTGCTGTTTTACATTTTGGAAAATTTGTGAATATTTTTCTTAAATTAAACAAACATACACATGTACCTTGTCCTTAAAAATCCCACTTTTGTAAAGCTATGCTGTGGAAGTAAATAGATAATAAATAATATATATCTTGATTGATCGACAGTGCATTATAAAAAGTGTGTGTGTGCATGCTTTCATATGCCTCAAATGATCTCAGAAGGATATATGTAAAACTGTCAATGCGGGCTACTCTGGGAAACCAATGGCTTAGTGTGGGCAAGAGGAGAGGACATGCCCTTTTTATGCACTACAATCCTGCTTTGCTTAATTGTATTACAACCAAATGAATTTTTCTATTTTCTTGTCTAATTCTAAATTGTAAAAAGGGAGCTAACAGAAAACAAAATGAAAAGTAGTTTAAGAATGGAGCGGAATTCATAATTCAAAAATCTCATTACATGAGCATTTTTTAGGTCAGCTTTTTACCAAACACATACTATGAAAAATGCGGATGAGTATGAAATAGCCTGGGTTGTCATGGTGATATTATCTAATTTGTTTCATATTCTCTGTTCAACTAATCACTGATGCTGCAGGAGCCTTGCCTCTAGCTTGTTCGGCCTTTGGAAAGTGATTGACAGACAAATTCATGGAGAGACACACACACGCAGAAATAAAATATGATTGCTGCCTCTCCCCACATTTTCTCTTCTTCCTGTTAGTCACTGTTGAAGGATTAGCTTGGTCCACAACTGACAGAGACATCTATAGCTTCCCAAAAGTCTACTTCAGCATATTGTTTTAAAGTGGGAAGCACGTGTGGGAAGCACACCATCTGGGAATTAGATAACTTGGTTTCTAGTTCAATTCTAACACTTACACGGAGTCTACCATTTTATCATTTACCTAGAACTCTACAGTTCACAAACTGCTTTCAAGTAAACTGTTCTATTTAATCCTCATAACCTGAGATTCATGGTATTATCACCCCCATTTTAAAGATAAGAGATCTCATACAAGAAAGGTTAAATTACTTGCCCAAGGTGAGATTGTTTCCAATTGGAATCATAAGAGAAATAATACAAACCTACGTTTGTAGACTTCAAGCCCGACACTTGTTTCAAGATGCCATTTCCTAGTTAGTAGTTTATGCTTTTTACAAACAACACTTAAGGCAAAATAATACAAATGTTAAAAACTAATAGGGTGAATATGTACAATATTGATACAGATAAAAATAAGATATAGACATAGATCAAAGTAGGATTCAAGATAAATATATAAAATGGAACAGAGAATAGTAAGGCACTGAAAGCAGAAGTTTTGAACACTTTTTTTTACAAATATAAATTTCTGAATGAAGAAAAGAAATAGACTATTTTCTAACTTGAGAATACCTAAAACCCACAAGCTATGATTGTATTTAAAATTCAACACTGAAGGCATTCTCATTAAACTCAAACAGAAAATGAGGGTGTCTGCTGTTGCTACTGTTGCCTAACATCACCTCGAAAGGTCTTGAACAGTGATTCTCAGGTGGCATTGTACACTCTAATCATCTAGAGCTTTTGCAAATACAATCATGTGCTGCATAACAATGTTTCAGATGACAGACTGCGTATATGATGGAGCTGAGAAATTCCAATCACCTAGTGACATCATAGCTGTCATAATATCCTAGTGCAATACATTACTCACATATTTGTGATGATGCTCTTATAAACAAACCTACTGCGCTGCCAGTCATATAAAAGTATAGCACATATTATCATGTATGGTATATAATATTTGATAGTGATAATAAACAACTATGTTACTTGTTCATGAATTTACTATATTAAACTTTTTATTGTTATTTTGGAGTATACTCCTTCTATTTATTAAAAAAAGTTGACTGTATAACAGCCTCAGGCAGATGCTTCGGGAAGTATTCCAGATGAAGAAATTATTATCACAGGAGATGACAGCTCCATGCCAGTTATTGTCCCTGAAAACCTTCCAGTGGGACAAGACGTGGAGGTTGAAAACAGTGGACTTGATGATCCCAACCCTGTGTAGGCCTAGCCTAATGTGTGTGTTTGTGTATTAGTTTTATTTTTTTAATTTCAAAATTTTATGGGGGTTCAAACATTTAGGCTACATATATTGCCTTTGCCCCACCCGAGTCAGAGCTTCAAGCATGTCCATCCCCCAGACAGTGCACACCACACCCATTAGGTGTGTATATACCCATTCCCTCCTCCCTCTCCCACCTGTCTGACACCTGATGAATGTTACTACTATATGTGCACTTAAGTGTTGATCAATTAGTACCAATTTGATGGTGAGTACGTGCGGTGCTTGTTTTTCCATTCTTGTGATACTTCACTTAGAAGAATGGGCTCCAGCTCTATCCAGGATAATACAAGAAGTGTTAGTTCATCATTGTCTTTTGTGGCTGAGTAGAGCTCTATGGTATACATATACCATGTTTTATTAATTCACTCATGTATTAGTTTTTAACAAAAGTGTTTAAAAAGTAAAAAAAATTTTAAATAGAAAAACACATACAGAATAAGGATATAAAGAAAGAAAATATTTTTGTATTTTGTATGATGTATTTGTGTTTTAAGATAAGTATTACCATGAAAGTGTCAAAAAGTTAAAAAAAATTAAGGACTTTATAAAGTAAAAATGTTGTAGTAAGCTAAGGTTAATTTATTATTGAATAAAGAAAACTATATTTTTAAATAAATCTAGTATAGCCTAAGTATATGGTGTTTTAAAAATCTACAGTAGTATACAGTAATGTCCTAGGCCTTCACACTCACCACTTCCTCACTGAGTCACGCAGAGCAACTACCAGCCCTGCAAGCTCTATTCATAGCATGTGCCCTATGCAGGAATACCATTTTTTGTTTTTTATACCATATTTTTGCTGTTCCTTTTTAATGTTTATATATGCTTAGATCTTAGATATGCTTAGATGCTGTACAGGTTTGTAGCCTAGGAGCAATAGGCTATACCATATAGCCTAAGTTTGTAGTAGGCTATACCATCTATGTTTGTGTAAGTTCATGCTATGATGTCTGCACATTGACAAAATCACCTAAAGATGCATTTTTCAGAATTTATTCCAGTCATTAAGTGACACATGATGGTACCAGTGTTTGGGTTGAAAGCCAGGAATCCTCATTAAATTGATCTTGAGAACTGGCACTGGTAAATTGTAAGCTCCCAAGGCATGTAGTGAAGACAGAACCAGACAGATAAACATCGTGGAACTTTTTCCTCACCTTATTTGGGGAAGATATTGCCTAAATATAAGATAATATCTTGATAATAGTATCATGGAAATACCTTTCATTTGTGTAGTACATATCAATTTTAAAACATTTCAGAAATATTATCACATTCTTACTACAATCTTAATAAGTTATTTAATTATGTCCTAATTTTACACATGTTGGCACATTGCCACCAGCAACTCCCTTCTCCCCAAATGTATTTAAAAATTACCTTGCCTTATTGTTACAGATGTAAGACTCAGCTAAAGAGATGAAAAGTATTTGGATATAGAAGTAATGCTACCCCTTAGTGTTGGAGCGTAGCAACCAAAATTAGTTTTCTAACTTTTGGGTAGCTACGAAAAATTAGAAACAACAGATTGCACAGATGAGTTGAAGTATACAGTTTTGTTATCTTCCCAGTCTTATAGATTTAAATGTAATATTATCATTACTTATTGCCTGGAAACCACAGAGATATTACCAAACACTAGGTTCATGAGAAGTGGTAATGACTTTATCAAAGGATAAGTAATCGAGCTGCAGAACTGAGAAATAGGAACTTGGAGAAAAAGGAAAGCTAAAAGTTGCTACATGTGTCAAACATGTTCTCGCTGTAGAAACTGTCAAGTGGCCACGATGGAAGAGCACCTTCAAAGCAGATATCAAAGGAAAGAACTTTAGCAATTTCAGTTCACCAAATAAGACTGAGAGCAAAATGCTGGAGTATTGACTTTTTCCTTTCTTTTCTTTTTTCAACACCATAATCCTCTAAATTATCAGGAAAAATCATCCAGTATGTATGTGGGAAAAGTCAAACATATCAAGCAATTGACAGCCTTAATCCTGGATCTGTTTGACACTCATACAACTGAACTTGTTAAGAAGAACATTGAACCACTTAAAACTTTGGAATCAACCTAAGTGCCCATCGACAGATGAATGGATAAAGAAATTGTGGTACATATACATAACGGAATTTTGTATAGCCACAAAAAACCCCTGAAATCCTGCCATTTGCAACAACATGGGCGTTAAGTGAAAGAAGCCAAGCACAAAAAGATGAATCTTGCACATCCTCACTCCTATTAGGGAGCTAAATATTAAAAACAATTGATCTCATGGAGGCAGAGAGTAAAATGATGGTTACCAGAGGCTGGGATGGGTAGTGGGGCAAGGGGCATAAAGTTAGGATGATTAATACATGCAAAATATAGTGAGATAGATAGAATGGACAATATTTGATAGCTCAGCAAAGTGACTATAATCAATAATAAGTTAGGGTATACTTTAAAATAATTAAAGAGTGGAATTGGAATATTCCTAACACAAAGGAAAGTTAAATGCCTGAGGTGATGGATAACTAGTTATCCTGTTTTGATTAACACACATTGTATCCCTATATCAAAACATCACATGTACCCTATAAAAATATACAACTTATGTACCATAATAATTAAAAATTAAAAATGCACAAAACCCCACAAAAATCAGTGGCATTTCTATGTACCAATAATTAACTACCTGGAAAGAAAATTAGGAAAATAATCCCATTTACTAAAGCAACAAAAGAAATACTTAGGTGTAAATTCAACCAAGGGGATAAAACACCTGTATACCGAAAACTACGATACATGATGAAAGAAAGAAATTAAAGAAAAGACAAATAAATGGAAAAATATCCCATTTGTTCATAGATTGGAAGAATTAGTGTTGTGAAAATGTTCATACTATCCAGACTTGGGGGTGAGGGGGAGCAAGGGCAACATATGTAATCTAAACATCTGTACCCCCATAATATGCTGAAATAAAAAAAAAACAAACAACAAAGCGATTTACAGATTCAATGCAATCCCTACAAAAATTCCAATGTGATTTTTCACAGAAAAACAAGGGAAAAGATTCTAAAATTCATATTAAACCACAAAAGACCCAAAACAGCCAAAACAATCTTGAGCAAAAATAACAAAGCTGTAGGCATAATATTACCTGCCTTCAAATATTCTACAAAGCTATAGTAATCAAAACAGCATGGTATGGGAATGGGAAGTTGTTGATCAAGGGGTGCAAAGTTTCAGATAGACAAGCAATAGGTTTGGAGATCTATTGCACAGCAGAGTGACTGTAGTCAGTAATGATGTGGAGTTGGCCCTCTGTATCTGTGGGTTCTGCATCCATGGATTCAACCAACCAGGGATCAAAAATATTGGAAAAAAATTGCATTTGTACTAAACAAGTACAGATTTTTTGGTTATTATTCCCTAAACAATTCAGTTTAACAACTATTTACATAGAATTTATATTGCATTTGGTATTATAAGTAATATAAGATGACTTAAAATATATTGTAGGATGTGCACAGGTGATATGCAAACACTATGCAATTTTATAACAGGGACTTGAGCATCCTTGGATTTTGGTACCCATGAGAGGTTCTGGAACCAATCCCCCATGGATACCATGGTACAACTGTATTATATTTTTCAGAATAACTAGGACAGTAAATTTCAAATGTCTCACCATAAAAAATGATGGGTAAGTGAGGTGATAGGTATGCTAGTTATCTTGATTTAATCATGCCACATTGTGTACATATATCAAAACATCGCATTGTACCTCATAAATCTATACAATCCTGATTTGTCAATCAAAATATTATAAATAAAATTTTAAAAATATATTAGAAGTACAGCGTTTCGCTACCAAAAATATATAGAGAGTCAAAGAAAAAATGACAGGATGAAATTATTTCAGAAACGTGTACACGATAATGCTCTTGTTGTTGTTGAACAGGATTTATTGTTGGAATAGAATAGAGATGCCTCAATTCCTAATACAGTGGATAAGAGCAGTGAAGAAAATCAATGGGATTTAAGCAGAGGCACTTGCAGATGAGGTTTTGAGAATAATGATTTATATGGCTTTGAAGATGGTGATTTCTAGTTTCTGAGGTTGAAGATGGCTATAAAGCCTCTCCAATAAATATACTTCCTTTTATATAGTGATATTTTATTGAAATAGCAGTATATATTAGAATTCATTAATTTTTTTTGTGTGTTGCCTGCTGTGAATATTAAAAATAAAATATTTGCTCTTAGTGCATGGTATAGCATGAATTAGAAATTCTTCGAATTTAT
This sequence comes from Indri indri, assembly GCA_004363605.1. Classification (NCBI taxonomy): domain Eukaryota; kingdom Metazoa; phylum Chordata; class Mammalia; order Primates; family Indriidae; genus Indri; species Indri indri. The sequence continues at coordinate 26,592 of RJWJ010011574.1, read as the reverse complement.
TATTTCTTATATGCTTTGTACAATTTCCTACTGAAGGATTTGTTTATATGCATGTTCCACAGCTATCTATATAGGAATTAATTCAAACCTTGACTTGCTTCTTACTAAAATGCAGAACTACATTTTTTTTTTTTTACAAGACCCTAAGTGTGTTATGAATTTTTATTTACGAGAAATTTCTGGGTTTTCTTTTACTATGTGCCAATATTCACTGATCTACATATTTTTTTTTACATACAATTGATTCTTATTTTGGGGGTGTCATGTTCTATCACATCAGCTTGAACACTGAATTTGTGAATACTGACACGGCTTTTAGAGGAAATACAGAGTTAGGTGCCTGGGAACCTTTTGTCACAACATTTTCATCAACTAATCAATGCATAACTTTGTTTTATGTGTGTTTCTGTTTAAAGATACCTTACTTTATATATATTGTTAATTTATTAACATTGAACTCATGGCCGTTAGTGCTATAACCCATGCCTGAAGGAAGTTTATCTAACACAGGTATTTTCTCCATAAGGTACATCTTCTTGCACTTAGGGCATTAGAGGGCACTTTCATCTTATGCTTGGGGACATTTTAAACAATGAAACCACCAAAAAAAGTGAAAAAAAAAAATGCAAAAACATGGCAGTAAGTAGATCACGAAAAGGACACTTGTTTATATAATGAGAACTGGAACCAGAAGGGAGAGAGCATCACCTTGTTTGAATTCAGCTGGCAATGTGTGCATCAGACAACTCAAATTTTTTGCCACTCTGTGCATGTCTGTGAAGACCAAGAAAGCAACATGAGTATTGATTTTGATTGGTTAAGTAAACTTTAGCACGTAGGCAAATTCTCAAATACGGAATCTTTGAATAAGGAGGATTGACTGCACATCATTTACACATAAAAAAACAGTGGAATATTACTGCATATTCAGAACTCATCATCCAACAAATTCATTCTTTTTGGTTAATTTAGGTGAAATTCACAAAACATAAAGTTAATCATTTTAAATTTAGGAGCATTTAGTACACTCAGGGTGTTGTGCAACCATAACCTCTATCTAGTCCCCAAACATTTTCGTAACCCCCAAATAAAGCTCTGTACCCGTTAGAACTTCACTCCCCATTCCTCCCTCCCCCAACTCTTGGCAACTATTAATCTGCTTTCTGTCTCTACGGATTTACCTACTCTGGATGTTTTATACCATTGCTTTTGAGGTTCATCCATTTGTAGCATGTATTAGTACTCCACTCCTTTATACAGCTGAATAATACTGCATTGTAACAAACCCACTTTTAATTATCAATACATTATGATGAAACATAGTCTCATCGTCCCCCAAATTAGTTTCCAATTATTAAAAACTCCTGGACAGAGACAATTCCATAAGAAAATGTGGGATCTTTTGAACTTAATTGATAGGACCTAGAAGACTAAGACATCAGATGGAAGAATCAGGGTAGGAAAATCTTTTTGAAGAACATGACGTTTTCAAAGACTGGGAAAAAAAAATAGATCTTTTATGGGCAGTACTCCCCTGGAAGTCTGTCAATTTTTCTTTCTTATTGGAGATTTTTAGTTGCTTAATATTTGGTTATTTTCCATTTTGTTTTTTGGCTGCTCAAATGGCCCTTTCTAGGATTTCCATAATTGATCATCTGGTCTCACTGTCTTCAGTAAGTTTAAGTTACATGACTTTTGGACTTTGACTGAAGCTGCAAATGCTGGAATTATAAAAGCAAAGATCATAAAAAAATAAGAAAGTGATACTATACTTGACATTCTTGGCTAACTATGTGGTTTACAAAATTAATTAAGGTTGTAGCATTAAAATGAGCAGCTAAGATTTTTTAAAATAACAAAGCCAACTTACACAAGGCCAAAGCTTTTGGAAAACCATAATTTCAAAGTGGAGATTTATACTGGAGAAATGCCTTGCTTTTACTCTCATCTGTAAAATTAACTGATAGGAGAAATAATGAGTTTCAGTTTTTAATGATGATACAAAATAGATATTTTTCCTTAAAAGTTTGTTAGGTTGTGATCAGCTTACACTGATATTTTGAGAACAGGAATAGGCCAAGAATAATAATTCAAATTACTTGACTCAAACATATCATCTATGAAATTGAATTCCTTTACCATACACAAAGGGAACAAGTTAATATTAATGGATCACACAAGGATATATGTGTAAGGAAATGGTGTCCCCTTCCTCAGAGTACACAGAGGAAATACAGATAAATTTCCTAATACAGGTTGGACACTTTGACTTGTTCAAGCAGTGATCTGTCTGGGGTAAAAGAGGTTAGTGAGGAAGTAGGGAGAGAAGGCTAAAAATGTATACTAAATTTCATAATCTGATGAAGAATAGAATAGATGCTTTCCCATTTCTTTTGAATCACTAGCCCCACATATCCATTTATCTTGATTTTTGCCAAAGAAAAGCACTTAAAAATATAACGCATTTCAAAATTTCTCATAAGTGGTTGGTTTCCCTTGACCCAACCTTGCTAAACATTGTGAAGAGATTTTATAGTAATAGTCAGTGCTAAAAAGCAAGCATTTCCTATGCCTTCTCTATGTCCAGAGAAGTTAAATATATTGTTGTTCTGCTAAAGCCCGAACTTGTACATACCACATATCTATTAATACGATAAACAATAAACGGACATTCCCATCAGCTGACTTTAACGGCAATATGCTACATGTCATCAGCATTTGGAAAATGCATTTTATCAAAGATAACTTGTGTAAAGACATCTTGAAAATGACTAAAACAATCCATCAAATTTCAAAAGCTGAGAATGGGCAGTAGTACTGACTCTTTATCTTTTCCATTCATCATTCTATAATGCTTTTAGATAATTATTTGACATGAGGAGTGAGAAAGAGATTTGGAAGGAGGTAATTGACACTGGTTACTAGGAAATTAAAAAACCCCAGCTCTCTGTGTGTGTTTGCACACACGCACTCCTTGGTAGAACTGGGAAACGAGTTAGTTTTATGAAATTCAGAATTAATTTTATTTTACTATTTAAAAATATAATCATGGCATATTGAGTAGAAGGTAGTTTAGAGTCCATAATAGTGCAATTTCCTTTTTACAATCTCCTTGAAAATTGTCAATGACTGTCTCCTTGGACTGTCAACTGAAAGGGGAGAATCAGCATACTAAATGAGCCCATTCTGTTATTGGACAGTTCCAAGTGATAGAAGATTCTTAGGTTCTTCCATCCTTCAGACTCCATTTCAATTTTTGGAGCATTAGGAACAAATAGTGTCCTGCTTAACATTCTTTTACATATTCAAAATGGTTATATCTATCTCCTTGTGGGCTCCTCTTCTACCCTACAGGGTTCCTAGTACCTTCAATTGTTTCTCTTAATTAAAAATTCCATGCTTGTGGCTCTGACTCAGATGGGGCAAAGGCAATATATGTAATCTGAACATTTGTACCTCCCATAATATTCTGAAATTTAAAAAAAAATTCCCATATCCTCCATCCTGATAGAATTTCTCAGAACATATTCTACTTCGTGTTTTATAATATGGTATTCAGAATTGAAAATAATGCTCTATTTGATGTAAACAATTCAGAACAGAGTCAAAGTCTTATCTACCATGATTTGGACACTGCAATTCTATCCATGATGCCTAAAATTAAAGTAGCATTTTAGTAGCTATTACACTGTTGACTGACATTAAACTTGTGGTCAACAAGTGTTGAAGTGCCCAAAACTAGCAGGTCTTTCCCTTCTTGCCCTAAACATTTAAAAGTTTATCTTGTTTTATGCCTGCTAGGATGGCTACTCAGAAAAGCTGGCTAAGATGTGGGGAAATAGAAACCCTTATGCACCATCAGTGGAAATGTAAAATGGTGATGTTTCAGCCATTATGGAAAACAGGATGCAGCTTCCCCCCAAAATTAAAAATAGAATTAATATATGATCCAGCAATCCCACTTCTGGTTATATATCCAAAATAGTTCAAAGCAGGATATTGAATAAATATTTGTACATTCATGTTCATTGCAGCATTTTTTTAATAGCCAAGTAATAGATGTCTGTCAGCAGATAAATAAAGAAAATGTGCTATATACATACAGTAGAATATTATTCGGCCTTAAAAAAGAAGCATTCTGACATATTATATACAACAGTGACAAACCTTGAAGATGTTATCCTAAAGAAAATAAATCAATTGCAAAACACAAATATTACATGATTCCAGTTATATCCGAGTAGTCAAACTCACAAAAACAGAAAGTAGAATTGAGGTTGCCAAGGGCTGAAAGGAGGAGGAAGGAAAAGTTAGTGTTTAATGAGTTTGAAGTTTCAGTTTTGCAAGATGAAAACATTGTAGAGATCTGTTGCACAACAATGTGAATATATTTAACACTACTGAACTGTAAATGATTAAGATGGTAAATGTAATATGTTTTTTACCACAATAAAAAGGAAAATGTTTATCTTATTTTGGTATGTTTCAGATTGTTTAATTAATTTCCATAATGTAGCATTTATTGTATTACATACAAACATTGAGTATTATTCTTTATAAATAAGGTTTTTTATATCTTAATCATTGATGAAAACATATTAATAGAACAGAGACAAGGAGAATACCCCATGGCACTCCATTATAGGTATTCTGCCAGACTGAAACCAAGTAATTAATCAACATCCTTTGGGTATTATTCTTTAACAAGTCATGGCTCCACATATCAATGCATCTTTTGAGCCTGTATTTTGCCCTCTACAAAGATATCATAGAAGACTTTGTAAAATGTTATGCTGAAGTTAAAGTAGCTTGATTTACCAGTCTAAAAAATAATATTTTCACTTCATTCTTCTCTAAAATATTGATACCATCTCTATTTAATCTATTTTAACCTATGACAGGAATTGAAAACAAACTGTCCATTTAATTTTGGGGTATAATTTTTAATCCTTTTAAAAATGTGCATTGTTATCTATTGGTCCAATTATCTATTACTGCATAACAAACTACCACTAAATTTTAGTGGCTTAATACAATAACCATTTCATTGTAGCTACCAAAATTTTGGCTCTAGAATTTGGGCAGAGCTATGCTGGGTGGTCCTTCTATGTCATGTGGCATTCATAGATGTCATTCCATGATATTTAGTTTACCTGGAGGTTCCAAGAGAGCTTTACTCACATGTCTGGTACTTTGTTGGGGATGTCTGGACTTAGTTGGGACTGTTGACCCAGAGTGCCACATGGTCAACAAGTCTCATGGTGTCCAGGGAAGTTGGACTTATTCTTATGAGGCTCAGCATTCCGAGAACAAGTGGTTTAGTCAATTCTTTCTGAAATTATTTTACAAAACAACTATTTATTAGGCACCCAGTAAATATTAGGTATTGTGTTAGATGGTGTGGGATGCAGTAGTACATGTGAAGGACATGGTACCTGCATATGTGGAGCTTATAGTGAAGTGGAAAATAAGGTCATTAAACAAATAGTATCAGATGGGGGAAAATGTTGGGAAGTATTGTGATGAAATATTCGTACTGGAAGTTTGTTTATTCCAGTGTGTAGCTTCTTATCCAGGGTGAGTAAAGTTACTATTAAAGAATAAGATTCTATCAGGAAATGAAATTTTTTTTCTAGCTGAGATATAGGTTCTCCTTCATTTGGAACTCATTTTTTGATCATCTATGTGAAATAAAGGCAAATAGTAAAAAACTTATAATACATTTTTGTATACTAATGATTAGTTTAAAATGAGTTATTATTTACTATTTCTTCACAGTGAAATCTATTTTGTATTGCTCTTCTGTTTATTTTCCAATTTTCCAGATGGTTAAGAGAGATATCAGATGGCTCAAAATCCTTATATATAAACAGAATAACATAATTCACCATAATAAACCTAAAATGCCATAGGTAGATTAATATGATTATACAGTGTAGACCCTTTTCAGCCTTTACTCTTTTTACTTTCCATACAAATTTGTATTCAAAAAATAATGTAAAGCCAGTTACAGGAAGGGTGAAGGGTTATAAAGAAAAATGTCAGATACTTAAGCATCATCCTTTCCTCATGCTGTGGCTAGTCCCTCTCTCACTTCACAGTACACACCTTGCCACATCTCTAATTTAAATAAGGAGCCAACTTAGAAGAGCTAATTTGGTATATGTCTGAGCGTAGTCTAGAATGGGAAATGTGAAATTAAATTAGCTGATTTTGGCCTCGTGTTTAACTCTTAGAGAACAACATTTTAATTTTTCAAAAGCTTAAATCATTATCCTTTAATTATTGAGCTAAAAGAGTTGCATTCTGTTAAGTAATGAGTAACTTGCTTAAAGGAAACACAGTCCTACATAAAAAAGAAACAGCACATCAAGCTTACGTTTTCTTGATCTTGCTATATTTATAAACTAGTTCCTAGGTGATTTTAAGGGTATATGTAAGATACTGTGTTTAAAATAATATGTGGTATTCTAATTCTCCATTCTTAATGTTTGTCATTCTTTAAAAAAATCACAAAGTTTTAGCTTTTTATTTTGATGTGTGTATAGGGTCAATTTTCTAGTCATTGATGTAATATTAATAATAACTATCTGCTTAGCTGAAGGTGTAACTGGTCAAGGGACAAGAAGAGTCAGAACCAAAGATCAGGTAAGTAGGTTGTCTTTACCTAGCAGACTGGTTGCTTATTGACTACGTCTGGCTAAAGCATTTTTATCTCCCAGTCTGCCAATTTTTAAATAGCTGAAATTGAAACTCAGAGTCATAGAATGTTTGAGTTTTGCAGGGCTTTTTTCCTGATGAATTCACTTGAGACCCATAGGTCATCATGATAACTTAATACATACCACCTTTCTGCTTTGTGAAATCAAATCACTTCAATTCTATAAAACATTATGTCAATAAATCAGAGTGAGACTTACAGGCAATCATCAAAGCAGTTGCAATTTAGTATGGCTCTCTGTAGCTCCTGAACTTTAACATCAACGGAAGTGGAACGAATTACATTCTTCTCCTTTAGGTAATATAGCCTTGGCCTCTTTATTAAACAAAAGGTTGATATGAGTTCAATAAGTTCATACTTAAAGTACATAATTTATTTTTAGTTGATAAAGAACATGAAATTTATTATGCAAGATACTAATATAGAAGTTGTAATTAAAAGATGTGAAAAGGAAAATTATGATTTCTGTTGCTTATTTATTTTAAAATTGACAGATAACATTGTATGTAATTCTTAAGTACACTATGGTGTTTTGAAGAATACATATATAGCAGAATGGCTAAATCCAGCTAATTAACATATGTATTATTTCACATAGTTATTTTTGTGGTGAGAACTCAGAATTTTTTGATACAATATATTAACTATAGTCACCATGTTGTACAACAGATCTCTTGAACTTGTATAATATTTCAAGATAAATTTTAAAGAGAAGTCAAATAGAATACAGAGAATGTATAGAGGGCCTTCTTCATATATTTGGCTGCCAAACCACTGGCTCATAGACAATGAGAGAGATTGGTAAGTCATGAGTAAGTAAACACTAAACGTTTCCTTAATGATTTACTTTGAGTTTTACAATATATCAGGAAGACCACTTGAATTTGCTTCTCTCAGTTCTCAATGTTAAGGTGTACGTATGATGTTCAATGCCCTTGGTGTTTGTTGTAGATTCCTGCTAATAAAAATGACTTGAAAGTTGTTTGTAAATATAAATGCTAAATAAAATTATTTGAAGAGATTAATCAATCAAATAACCCATAAATTATTAAGTGAGATCAACCTATCAAAAACATCTGGCAGAAAATGTGTACCTTGGCCTTGATATTTGAATGGATACACCTGGCTGACCTTAGGTGGTATTGTGAGATGGGCCAATTGTGTTTTAAGTATTCTTGTTTATCCAATATCTGTTAATTTTCAGCTCTTAATGGAATCCTCATATCTTTTCTGGCCTCTTGAAATTCTCTCTGCTATATCAAAACTTGCTTTCACATAACCCACAAATTTAGGCAGCCTCTGATTTTAATTGGGATGAAAACCTTAAGTTAAACAAATGAAATTAAAACCAGGTAAATCAGGATTTGGAGGAGTTTTTCCTACCCTCTAAAATAATTCTATGAAGGCATTAGTCTAATCTATTTTGTAGAAAGATAAAATATCCAGATACCACTGTATAGTGCAATATTGCCCCAGAAGGTACAGACTCTAAGTACAGCATTTAAGCACTAAGGAGATGATATGTAGCATATACCATCAGCCTAGATGCTCTGAGGCAGTTCTAGTCACACGTATTCTTTTACTTTATCCCCATAACCACATTTGATCTCATAAGACTCTCATAAAAAATGTGTTATAATTTTATTTTTTAATTTTGAAAGATATGTTCCCTGACCACTTTGCAAAGAAGTCAGTTGGTCTTGTCGTCAAACATAGAACCAGAGGCCAAATGGTGACTCAATCCCATCCTAATGAGGAAAGTTTTACAAGTATACTTTTGCAATTACCTTTCAACTGATTAGCTAAGATTAAGTAGTGGGCCATCAAGGTTTAACAAGCTTCTTGTTATATGACTGAAAAAGGTCAGCTGTAGCGAAGTAGATTAGAATCAATTAGTCATCACAATTTATGCTGAATTTATTTAACTATGCAAATTTGATCTGTTCAAGTTTTGTTACACTAAACTTACTGCACGAAAATGAAATTTTATGAATATTTATTTAAAAAGAAAATTAAGAAGAAATAATAGCTTTTTTTTGTACTTAGATTGAGTGATATTCAACAGTCTTAGGCTACATGTATAATCTATCACAAATCACTATTATTTTCAATAAACCATTCATGTGGGCCATTGAAAATGAATATGGGTTATAATATTAAAAATCCTTGATGTTTTTACTATAAATTCATAAGAGCATTGTTTTGAAAAATTGTTCTCATTGTAATACATAGCTCATACATGAAACATAAATATGCTAACCTTTTAATTGAAAAATTTTTCTGAATTCTTGGGTATATAGCATTTCATGAGAATTTTGGTTAAAATTCTCAAGCAAAAGGGATCCTAAACACAAGAAAGAGTGACATAGGTTATGTACTAATTTCATCAACATAAAGGATTGGTTTAAGATGGATCAAGGATAGGTATAGAGAAGATGGAGACAAGATGGCTGACCAGAGACATCAGCTGCCAGATCATCTCAGAAAGAAGGAAAAGTTTTAGATGAAAAAGAAATAACAAACAAACAAACAAACATAAATCGGGTGTAATTTCTAGGGAAAAGTCTCAGGACCTATCAGAGATTCCACAGGAAGAAGTTGCAGAGCAGAACAAGAAGAAGCAAGATATCAGCAGAGATCAAACCCCGAGAGGCTTGGAATCCAGTGAAAAGGGTAGGTGGGGTGGTTCGTTTCTCCTTCCCTCACATCTCTGGCAGTCAGCAGGCTCCTGGGCTGCTGGAGAGCCTTTTTACCCTCATGAGCCCAAAAGCTGTTGCCACCAATGAACTAGGAGCTTCTTGAGGACAAAGCACCAGGCTGCCAGCCCCTTTGGGGTCACTTCCTGTCACCACAGACCTGAGCTGAGACAGCAGGCACCATATTGCTTCTCCACACAAATGTGCACCTTTGTCCTCTGCAGGGGGCTTCAGCCCCTCTTTTTTCATCTCACTCGTTCCACACAAACATTTCCCAAACCTGGCCCAGACTGCCGGAGCCACAGGGGCCAATGGCTGGGGACCCCAGAGCCTGGACATTCTGGCAGGTTACCTTCTAGAGAGAGGGACAGAGATGACCAGTGTGCTACCTTTCCTCCACTCACACTCCCTTCCTCCCGTGCCCCTCCACCACTCAGAACTGCTGAGAAAGACAATTGAACTGGAGCCCTCAGAAGCATCTGTTTCCCCTTGGTGCATCCACCACAAATGAAGCTTCCACAGAGAGTGGGGCTCAAACCTTTCCTCTTAAAAATCTGCAGCAGACTAAGGGGTCTTCAGACTATGAACTCCCTGCTCACTGGCCCTCCCTGGTGCTGCTTGTCCAGGTGCTCCATCAGAGCAGGACATACCCTCAAGTGAAGAGACATCAAACCTGCTTGCACACCTCATAGGCAACTCGGGACCAGGACACTTTTCCATGGCACAGTTGGGGATTGATCTTCAGGGACTTGGGACAGGCCCACAGGCCAGATACTATAACCCTAGGCCTGGATTGTGTTGCTTGGGGTCATGTAGGTGAGATTTGTGAACTAATCTCAGGAGGTGAGGCAGCCCTCATGGGCAGAACTGAAAAGAGAGTGCAGTGTGGGTCCAAGCTACAGCACATTTATGGAACACCCATCCCCCCACAGGAAGGCTGTGCTATCATTCCAGGGTGGGATCCTACACAGGGAAGCTTCCAGCCCACAGTGCCATGGATGGGGAGCTCAGCTAGTTTGAGCTCCTGCCTGCTGTCAGATGCCAGAGGGAGACTGCAGAGCAGGGCAGAGGGGGAAGAGTGGAACCCACTCCTGACAGCTAGATTGTGGATTTCAGATGGCCCTGCCTCCACAAGCAGACTTTCTGGCTGGGTGGGGCCATTTTAATCCCTCCCTGGCAGCTTTCTCTAGAAGCCTGGGAGTGGACCTTTGACCCTTGCTGAGACAGCTACCTTGCCTGCTTTTGTGGAGCCTGAGAGCAGCCTCACCCAACCCAGCTCCACCCAGCCTCACTCTCCCACCTTCCCCTGCTATGGTGGAGAATAAGAAGTTGCTTGGAAGTTCCAGGGATCTGCCCACCTCCTTGGGCATTTGAGCACTTCTCCTCACATGCTAGAGCCAGTTACAGGTCCCCCAAACAACACTATAGCTTGATCCTTCTGGCAAGCACCATCTACTGACAGAGGGGTCAATTTTCACAGCCCTTTACATTTACTGACTCAGTCTTACAGGGTGTGGTTGATTCTTATACACAAGTACCACCCACAGTCTCAGAGATTAAACTGGGTGTGCCAATACAGTTCACACTGTAAAGGAGAGGGCAGGGCTGGGAAAAGAGAAAGGATTACAAAGACCTCCAACCTCCCTCATCAATGAGAGACAGGGACTCTGCCCACACACCATAGCTCACTGCTGTTACAGCCTACAAACAACTAGCAACTGAAAAAACCATCACACTAAGGATACCTATAGCCAAGGCATCCATCCAGAACCTAGACCACCATTAAAGAACCCAGAAGCAAAGCCAAAGGTTCATACCTATAATATGCTACAGACACACCCTTATAAATGAGGGGGGAAGCCCTATCTAAACAAAAGAAAATTCCAAAATAAGAAGTGGCAGCTGCTCCAGATGAGAAGGAATCAGAGCAAGAACTTTGGAAGTATGAAAAATCAGAGTGAAAGGACACCACCAAAGGGGACCACCAGCTCTCTAGCCATGGATACTAACCAAAATGAAAATATCGAAATGACAGATAAAGAATTTCAGATATGAATTATAAGGAAGCACAATAAAATCCAAGAGAAAATAGAAAAGCAACTCAAAGAGACCAGAAAAACAATTCAGGAAATGAATACAAAATTCACAAAAGAGATCAACATATTGAGAAAAAAAATCAAATAAAACTTCTGGAAATGAAAAATTCATTTAAGGAAATATAAAACACAGTGGAAAGTTGCAAAAATAGAGTAGACCAGGAAGAAGAAAGAATCTCAGAGCTTGATGACAACTCTTTCAAATTAACTCAGGCAGTCAAAAGTAAAGAAGAAAGAATTAAGAGGACTGAACAAAGCCTACAAGAAATATGGGATTATGTAAAATGGTCAAATATAAGAATCATATGCATGCCTGACGGTGAAGAAGAAAATGCACAAGGCTGGAAAACCTATTTAAGGGAATGATTGAAGAAAAGATCCCTGGTCTTGCTAGAGATTTAGACATTCAGGTACAAGAAGCTCAATGAACACCTGGGAGATTCACGGCAAAGAGGCAATCACCAAGACACATAGTCATCAGACTGGCCAAAGTCAACTTGAAGGAGGAACGCCTGTGAGCCATGAGGTGAACACATCAAGTACTTGCAAATGAAAACCCATTAGGCTAACTGAAAACTTCTCAATGAAGACCTTACAAGCCAGAAGGGAGGGGGTCCCCAACTTCGGTCTTCTTAAACAGAACAACTGCCAGCCTAGAATTTTGTATCCTCCAAACTTCTCTGAAGGAGAAATAAAGAGTTTTCCAGACAAGCAAACACTGAAGGAATTTGTCAAGACCAGACCTGCCCTACAGGAAATACTCAAAACTGCATTATACATGGATCAGCACAACAGACACCCACAAGTGTAAAACTATCCAAAAGCTAAAGCTCAGAGCTCACATAAAACAACAGCACAAGAGGTAAAACAAAGCAATAAAGTACTACCCAAGAGGGTGTACAGAATAGCAGCCTACATATCAATTTTATCAATCATCATGAATGGGCTGAATGCCTCACTCAAGAGACATAGGCCGACTGAATGGATGAAAAAACACAACCCAAATATTGGCTGTCTCCAGGAAACACACCTAACCCACAAGGACTCATGCAGATTCAAGGTGAAGGGATGGAAAAAAATATTCCGTGTAAACATAAACCAAAAGAAAGCAGGTGGAGCCATTCTCATATCAGATAAAATTGATATTCAAGCAGCAATGGTAAAAAATGGCAAAGATGGTCATAATATAATGATAAGGGAGCAATTCGACAAGAAGATGTAACAATTCTAAATATTTGCACACCTAACACAGGAGCACCCAGGTTCATAAAGCTAATTCTACTAAGTCCAAGTAAAGAGATAAATGACAGCATCATAATTGCTGGGGACTTCAATACCCCACTGACAGAACTGGACAGATCATCCAAGCAGAAAATAAATAAAGAAACACTGGACTTATACAGGACTCCACAGGAAATGTGCCTAACGATATTTACAGAACATTTTACCCAGAAACTACTGAACATGCTTTTTTCTCATCATCACATGGAAAATTCTCCAAGTTTAATGATATCTTAGGCCACAAAACATGTCTCGAAAAATTAAAAAAAATAGAAACCATATCATGTATCTGCTTAGACCATAGTGGAATAAAACTGGAAATCAATTTCAAGAGACACACTCAAATCCACACAAAGGAATTTAAATTAAACAACTGTTGCTGAACAATTATCAGGTCAATAATGAAACTAAAATGGAAATCAAAATATTCCTCAAACTGACAGAAAAATGGGGCACAAACTATCAAAATGTATGGGATTCAGCAGAAGCAGGCCTAATGGGAAAATTCATAGCCTTAAATGCCTATATCAAAAAGACAGAAAGATCACAAATTTAGAACCTAATGACACATCTTCAAGGAACTAGAAAAGGAAGAGCAAACCAAACCAAAAGCCATCAGGAGAAAATAAATCACTAATGTCATAGCAGAACTAAATGACATGGAAAGCAAACAAAAAATACAAAGGATCAATGAAATAAAATGTTGGTTCTTTGAAAAGATAAACAAAATTGATAGACCCCTTGTTAGCTTAACCAGGACTAGAAGAGAAAGGACCCAAGTAAACTCAATCAAAAATGAAAGGGGAGATATTATAACTGATGCCACAGAAATACAAAATATCATCTGTAAATACTATGAAAATCTCTATGCACATAAACTCAAAAATGTAGAGGAAACAGACAAATTCCTGGAAACACACAACCTCCCAAGGTTCAATCAGGAAGAAATAGAACTCCTGAACAGACCCATAACGAGCAGTGAGATTGAAGCAGTAATAAAAAATCTTTCAACACAATAAAGCCCTGGATCAGGTGGATTCACATCCAAATTTTACCAGACCTACAAAGAAGAGCTGGTATCCATACTGCGGAAATTATTCCATAACATCGAGAAGAAGAGAATCCTCCTCAACTCATTGTACAAAGACAGTATCACCTTCATACCAAAGCCAGGAAAGGACACAATAAAAAAGAAAACTACAGACCAGTATCCCCTAGGAGTATAGATGCAAAAATTCTCAATTAAAATCCTAGTAAACTGAATTCAACAGCATCTCAAAAAAATAATACACCATGACAAAGTGGGCTTCATCCTGGGGATGAAAAGATGGTTCAACATAAGTAAATTAATAAATGTGATCACCACATAAACAGAAGCAAAAAAAAAAAAAAAAGACCACATGATCATCTCAATAGATGCACAGAAAGCATTTGACAAAATTCAGCACCCATTCAAGATAAAAACACTCAATAAATTAGACATAGAAGGAACATATCTGAAATTATAAAAGCCATATATGACAAACCCACAGCCAACACCATACTGAATGGGGAAAAGTTGAAAGAATTCCTGCTAAGAACTGGAACAAGACAAGGGTGCCCGCTTTCACCACTTCTATTCAATATAATGTTGGAAGTCCCAGAGCAATCAGGTAAGCGAAAGAAATAAAGGGTATTCAAATCGGGAAAGAGGAGGTCGAATTATCGCTTTTTTTTTGATGTTATGATCTTATATCTGGAAAACCCCAACGACTCTACTAAGAGACTCCTGGAATTGATAAATAAATTCAGCAAAGTCTTAGGTTACAAATCAATGTACACAAATCAGTAACATTTCTATACACCAATAACAGTCAAGCTGAGAGTCAAATCAAAGACTCAGTACCATTCACAATAGCAACCTTGAAGATGATCTAGCTCAACCCACATCATACAGATGTGGACACTGAGGACGGTGTGATTATTACTAAGCAGAAGGACTTGCACTCAAACTTGCATCTCAGACCCACAGGCCCATGCTATTTCTACTACACCAAATTTACTTTGTTTACGCCCTTTCTTATGCCTTTAATGCTTTCCTCAACATCGCCTCCCTCCCTAATCTGCCTCTCAAAATCCTCCCTTTCCTAAAGGGATTGAGTGTTGCTTCTCCATCAAAGATTTCCCTAATCCTTTTAGTCAAAGTGAACTCTTCATTCTCTAATTTTACAAGAAACTCTACACCTCTCTTCATGAACTTGTATTTAGCCTTGCACTATGGCATTTATATCATGCTATCTCCCTTTTCCTAAAATGTATGCGTTTTGCAAGGAGAAACTATGTCATTCTTTTTGTTGCTTAGCTCATTGAAAACACTTAAATGATATTTGAGTGAGGGCATGGAAATGATTGAATAACAAATCATTCAGGAGTGATCGACAGCCTATCCTTCCACAGTACATGTGTGCTGGAGTGGAAAAGAGAGGCCCTGGGAGAGTCTGCATTTTAACACCTTGAAAGTTTGCCGTGGCATTCTGTGATTTGACAACTAATCTTGCTTCACCATAAAATGAAGGTGGTAACAGCTCACGGTCATTTTTTACCCCAAATGTTAAACTAATCACATAGCTATCAGAGATATTATATAGCCATAAAAATACAGACATCAGACAGAATCAAATGAAAATCAGAGAGCCTAAGAGTCATTTGATGTTTTTTTCCTTTCTTTTTTCTTGTTTTTGCTGCCAAAACAATGTGTTTAGATGGGCTCTGCCAAGGTATGTTGACATAGGTGAATGGGAGTCCAGAAGGAAAAATGAACGTGGAAATAATATATATTAATGATCATTAATTATTAATACAATTAATAGTGATTAATCATTAAAAAAGAGACTAAATGGTAGTGAATATTAGAAGATTGTTGCTAAATAGAAAGCAAAAGTACTGTAGTGAAAAGACGTTTTTAAATTTCTAAGCAAAAATGGAAGTGCAGGAGACAAAGAAGTGGTCTTTATGATGTGGCAGCTGGAGGCTCAGCAGAATTGCTAACACTGGTACTGAAGCAATAGCAGCTAGCACTTTTTTTTTCTAAGGAAAAGCTGAATTCTTTTTTGCTGCATCCCAGGCCCCAGTCTTTCTGGGAGGCAGGCACCAGATGGATTAGATGTTAAGGAGGGATACACTTAGTTTTTAAGAAGGTTATCTTGTTAGGATTTGGAGAATTTGTAAAATGTGAATCACTTACTCTCTGATTTGTAAGGAGTGGTACACCATAAATCTAAAAACACTGTGAAAACACTATGGTGGGTTTAGTGTTTGTGTTTTTTTTCTTATTGGTTGAAATACCATTGATTTAATAATGGATAATGAATTTGTATTGCTGCTGGACACTTTTTGTTTTGATTTCTTTTGTTTGTTTTGAATATAACATATATCAGAAAGTTAATATAACCTCCAAGTTTGTCTTGACCAAAATTTAGTAGATTAAATAGCAGTGCCAGTGCAGCAATTTGTTCTTATCTTACACCTTCGAGAGGGAAAATAATATTAATGAATTTCTAGATGTTTTCTACTCAAAACTAAATATTGCTATCATCTACTTAGTGGATGACGGCATTTAATCTTTACATTAAAAAATATTTGGGGTTCATATTTTTAAAAGAATTTTAAATAATCACCAGATCACATTTGAAGACAGAAAAGTCCAATGGCTAAGAGTTTGCTTTTTGGGTTTGGATAGATCTTGGATTGACTCTTGATTCATTATCTGTTCTGCCTGAAGTCAGGAAGGCCTCTTAGTCATTCCAAGACTCTGTTTACTCTTCCATACAATGGACATTGTATGGAGTTCTTTTCTTGTAAGGGCTAAGTGCAATACATTATATAAAGCATTTAGTATGGTGTCTGAGGCATGATAAATTCTTAATAAATGGTATCTATTATTAATAGTGGTAACATTATAATAATCATCATTGCCATCAATAACATTACAATAATCGAAGCTTAGGACAGACAAAAATTAAGGTGATTCACACCGATGTCACGTTCAGACATACAACTGGGTGCAGCAATCATTGGGATTATGCAAGTATGATCTGATCATTTTAATATCCAACTCATACAAAGTTGTGCAAAATTAAATTGCTTGATAACTTCTGAAAAGGTAATCAAATTATAGCTGTAAAGAACAAAATATCCAGCAGCTACTTTAGGAAATCCAAATCTAATCATGTTTACGCTAATCAGGTTTATAGCCCTCCCATGACTTCTCACTGCTGTTTGAATAAAATTGGGGCTCTTTAAAATGCCCTTCAAGGCTCTACAGGATCTGGCTCCAGTCTCTTTTGGCCTCAATTCCTTCCCTTTCCTTGTCTCCCTTCACTCACTGTATTTACCAGACACACTTCTCTTTCGTTTGGGTCTCTGTTACTGAACATGCCCAGGGTCACATCTATCATTCTATCATGTCACTGTTTCATTTCTTTCTTGGAAGTATGACTACCCAACGTTGTCGTGTGTGTGTGTACTTGCTTGTTTACTGTTGGTTTTCTCCTGCCTTATAGAATGACAGCTTTATAAGACCAAAGACCATTGACATAATATGTAAATTTTGGTGTCTTCAGTGCTGAGAACATTGACTGGTACATGGTAGAGCTCAAATAATTTATGGATTAATAAATAAATATATAAATAAATGAAATACGCTGAGATCTGGTCAATTCATTTGTACCCTAATTTTGACCTTAACCTTGAAAGATTTTCTCCCTTTTATTTTTAAATTGAAAAACAAAACAAACTGAGTCATTATTTATAGGAAGTATTTATTTTTCTTTTCTATAATATTTTCTACTTCTAGCTGTATTTTAACATGTAGATGAATTATACATTACTGTAGGATAAGACCTGTATACATTTCTTCATGCTTTTAAACTCGAATACCATATATCTAAAACATTAATCATGATGCCTTTTGTGAGGTCGAAATTTTTATGCATGGAGGCCTGGGGACATGTTCTAAAATAGTTTTTCATAAAACGAATCTCACAGTAGTTTGATAATTCAAGGCTCAGAGCCTATTCTATTTTTGTCTTTAAAATGTTTGCAATTTTATACTGGATATAGTTTAGAGCATAGTAGTAGAACATGCGTTTCCATACATTGGTCCACTTGAGGGGATTTCGAGCTTGCTTTTCTACCTTTTCTAGATTGCTGGTTTCAGAGGGTCAAAAGATTCAGGGTTCAAAATAGTGATCTCCTGAGACTAAGGTTTGTTACCATGGCCATAAGCAAAATAAATCAGTAAGCAAGGACAGGAGAAAAGGTTGTCTCTTATTCTTCTGCAGCAATAAAGGTCAACAAAATTCAACTCTTTGGGGCAGATATATCCTATAGTCCTATGGTAAAGGTGCTAATATTAGT
This sequence comes from Indri indri, assembly GCA_004363605.1. Classification (NCBI taxonomy): domain Eukaryota; kingdom Metazoa; phylum Chordata; class Mammalia; order Primates; family Indriidae; genus Indri; species Indri indri. The sequence continues at coordinate 8,401 of RJWJ010011574.1, read as the reverse complement.
TATGTGGATCTCCTAATTTCTGACATTTTATGCCCCTATCTAAAAATGAAAATGTTTAAGTGATAGAATATTAGTTTTGAGAATACCATTCTTTATCTGCTCTAAATTACAATGCCACCTATTAATATCAGTTTCTAACATTAATATAAATTATTTAGGGTCAGAGTAAATATAATTGAAGGTTAATTACTATTCATCTATGTGGGTTGAAGTATAAGAAATGGAAGAGACATTTAAATTAGCAAACAACAAATATCAGAAGTCAGAACAGCATCTTATAAAACCACTTGTATTTGCAGAGTCAGCGAAGAAGTCTCAGAAATATGGTTACCTGGATGGAGAACCTTTGCTTACTTGAATCTGTGAATAGAGAAGCAAGCAGCTAGACTAGGAGCTGGGAATTCTGCCTTATCTCTTCATTAGGAAGCCACCTGCTGGTAGATGTCAGGTCTGGGCTGCCTCACGAAACACATAGGGAAGCTTTACTGTCTATGCAGGGTTGAGAGCCGTGATATGAATGAGAATTAAATAACTCCTGGCATCAGAACTTCGAGGAGAGCACCTGTCACATAGTACTGTAATGACTGTATACATTTTGTCACCCCAGTCTAGATTGTAAGGCCCAGGTGGGAGCAGATTAGATATTGCCACCTTTTTAATATTAAATGCCTATCTACTATGCCTGGTATTTATAAGTTGTTAAATAAATACATGTTGTGGAATGAATGAATACAATGACGGAATAAATACATTCTATACTGGATTCAACATTCTGCCCATTTCTGCCTAGTCTTCTGTTTTTGATAATGACATCCAGGGACAAGTTATTGAAGGATATGAATTGGTCTTTAATGAGCCTAAGTAGTTTAATGAGCAGTTCAGAATGGATTATTAATAGCCCTGTTTTCCTTATCTCCCTTTCTGATCTAACATCCACAAATTAATTCAATAATTCTTTGAGGTGACAGTTGGTTGTTAAAGACAAATTACACCAGATGGAGTTAAACAGTCAAGGAAGACCATTCAAGATTGTAATAAGGAAGGAGAGAGACTGAATTCAACTTCACCTAAACAAAACATGAAAAGTTGTTAAGAGCTGGGGTGAGCTAGTGGGCAAGACCTGGAGGATGTTAGGGGGCCGATTGGTCAATGTAATTAGGCCATCTGCATCTGCTAATGGGCTCTTATTAAAGTTCAGCTCCTACCCTTCCACAGAGACAGGGAGAGAGGGGCATCATCTTTCTCAATGATTACAGTTCCAAGGGATGGCTCCCAGGTCCTTGAGAAAGGCATTCCTGGAATGTAAAACTGGCAAGAGGCTTGGAGAAGAAGTATATCTCACAGAGGCAGAGAAAGAATTTACAACTGCATGTTTTCTAAAGTAAATGCTCTAACGAGGGGGAGGTCAGGGGCCTGTAGTCAGGGAGAAACCTGTCTAATGTTTAGTAAAGCTGAGTGGAATGTTGAGGGCATCTTGGTCACAGTGTAGATTATAACTCGGTGAATGAGTTTTCTAAAGAAAATGCCTGCCTTTTATGATTAGTAGGAGACTTTATAGAGAGTAGGTTCAGGTAGGAATGAGGCAAAAACCAGGTGGGGGGACAGAAGAGATCAAGCTGGATTATTATCCTCCAGGAGGTGGAAGGAACCATGCAAAGAGCATACATGGAGGGATTAATCTTAAATGGCAAGGAGACACTGCCGCTGAGTCCAAAGAAAAGAAAAATGAGGTAAATATGTAAATCAAGATTATATTCTTCCATGTTGCTCCTGACATTATTACTAATATTGAATCCTTTTCATGGGAAATAGTGACTTTCTCATTGAAGATGCACAAAACGTTTGTTTGCCAGAACATGACACTGTGACCCACAGATTTGCACAATAACAATAAATAGAGGCCTTAATTTTAAATATTTCTCTTGCATAGAACTTTACACTTCCCAAATCCTCTTACCTAACAAGAAAATTTAAGAGCACTGTAAAAGCTATAATTTGTTCATTATTGGTAGTTATTGTTTTTTGATGTATTGCCATATTTTGGTCATGTCTTTTGCAAATATTATATTTCAGTCTGTATTCAACAAAGTAATCCTCATTTCAATGAGATAATTAAGGAAGACATTTATGTGATTTAATAGTCTTAATACTTTAAAACTTCTCACAGGTGCTGATTGTATTTGGTTTATACTTTCACCTATATCCATGAGAATATGTATCTATCATCTCTGCATCCCTGTCTCTGCCATCTCTATCATCTCTGTCTGTCTCTGTCTCCATCTCTATCTCTTTATCTTTATCTCTTTTTAGATCTGGAGCTGGTTTAGTTTCCAATCTGCATTTAGATTCTATTTAAAACTCCTTTTATTCAAAAAATATTTGGATTAATTAACATTACAGATCTGACACCATTTGACTCTTGGGAAAACCCCTTATTTGGGTGTCATTGGGAAATTCTATCAAAAATGTCTTGAAAAAATTTTATAGGAGAACACCAATCCCTGTATATAACTCCCCGCCATGTTACCATATGTATATATGGCTATTGTGACACTGCCCAGAGCAGGAAAATGGAGACTTTCAGAAAAATAATTTCATTGTTTTTTTTTATTCTTTTAATCAACTCACTGAAGTAAAATTTTAGCAATCTGCACATACCACTGAATTTCTCTATTAGATAAGTAAACCAAAAAAGATTATTACAGTAGAGATTATATAGGATTTTTTCCTATCCTCTCAAGATATCTACAAATGGAAGCTATCTACATAGTATATTGATAAAAAGTTTATGATAACAATTAGAAATAAAAAATTGCAGGAGGCTAGAGTTTTAGAGTTCACGTACCATGTGCAGTTATTACTTTCATGATAATTGTGTACATAAAGATACAGTTTGGGATCCAAAAGTTCATAGGAAGTATTTATAAAGCCAAGAACAATTCTCTTGTTACAATTTCTGATTTACGCAAGTGCACTTCAAAGCAGCAGACAAGAGCACTTGTAACTTCCAATCATTTAAAGACCACTTTGAGAGCCCAAATCCACATGGTTCAGTGCTCCTGGTTATTAACATCCTGTACTTTCATTTACCCATATTTGTTAAACAGTTTTTAATTGCTATTTTCCTTTCTTACTTAAACAGGGGTCTTTATAAATGAACAGAAAATCTAGCATTTTTTTTTCCATTTTGTATTGGAAATTTAAAATGAAAATCGTGACCGTGTTCTGAGCAACCATTGGAGTTACTTTTCCTTCATCATGCGGTTTCCTTTGCTGTCTTTTGAAAGTGTCAACTACCTTTTGACTGTTCATCAAAATCATCATCGCTGTACCTGTTGCCTTGGAGTAGGAGGCTAGATACAAGATTTTATTTGTTTCCTCCACAAATCTTTTTAAAAGATGGAGAGCTTGATTTTAGCAGTGTTCAAAATTGAATTTAATAATACTTATGGGGATTTTAAAAACTCAAATTTAAAAAATGAGATGAAAGAAACAAAAGACAACAGTATTGATGAGGATGTGGAGAAATGGCAACACTTGTATACTGTTGGAGAAAATGTAAAATGGCACAGCTATTATGAGAAAGTAGTATAGAGTTTCCTCAAAAAAACTAAAAATAGAACTATGCTAATTGAAATAAGCTAGTCACTGAAAGACAAATACTGCATGCTCCTGCTTATATGAGATATCTAAAATAGTCAAATTTGCAGAATGAAAGACTGGAATGGTGGTTCAGGGGCTTGATACAGATATTAAAAGAAAGGAGTCACTAATCAATGGGTGTAAAGTTTTAGTTAACTAAGACAAAGAAGCTCTCAGGTTCTGCTGTACAACATTGTACCCATAGTAAAAAATAATGCATTGCACACTTAAAATTTGTTGAGTGTTGTAGGGGGGAAAGGGCATGCCTCAAATCAGGGTTTGGGTGTGGCAAAGTCATAACATGTAACCAAAATGTTTGTACCCCCATAATATCCTGAAAAAAAAATTTGTTGTGAAGGTAGGTATCATGTTATGTGTTCTTACCACAGTAAAATAAAATTTAAAAAAGAATGTGAATAAAGTATTTCATTCTCACTCTGGTTTTAAGGGTTCATGTATAGAAACAGATACAGATTCCTTTTCATTGTTCCAATTCATATCTTGGTTGGTTCTTTGTATTCACCTTTGCTTTTTTTTTTTTTTTTAGGGGCAATTAGATAGAACTGAATTTTTCTTCGAAAAGTGAATTGTCATCTCTCCTACAAAGACTAAGATTTGCCTAGATAATTTAAGTATAATCCTGATGCTTTTGACCATATTTTAAAAATTCATCTCAGAAATATTGAGCACCTACTGCAAGGCAGGTCTTCTGTTAGGCACTGGGTATAAAGTAGTGGACCCAGCAGGTGCATTTCCCACCTTCGTGGAGTTCCCACTGTGAAGGAGGACACTGGCAACGGCCAAATAAACACATAATTATATAATTACCACTTATGATAAATACTATAAAGGGAAACAGCAGTGAACAATAACAGAAATAACACCAGTGCGCTTACTTATCCACAGACCGATGGGATAAAGTGTGTTCATGGAATTAGCTGGAACCTAAATGAGCAGGAATGAAACAGGTGAGGAAGGAGGAGCATCCTATTCCAGGCAGAATGAGCTGTGGCCCTAAAGGCCTTGAGGTAGGAAAAAGAGTTTGATACAGTCCCGGAACTACGAGCACAATGGGACAGGGAAAGGGGAAGATGAGTTGAGGGGCAGTAGGCAGAGGCCAAGAGATGCAGGGAGTAATAGCCCACCATACAGAGTATGTTTGTTTGTTTGGCTTTGCAGTATAGAAGGATATTGTTGGAAAAATGTAAATAGGAAGGTAGCATGTTCTAATTTATTTATTTCTTTAAAAGATTACTCTAGCTTATGGCATGTAAGCACTTTCAAGAAAGAGGTAGGGAGTTCAGGAGAGCCTCACTAGAGGGGAGGGCATAAGTCAGAAAGCATGTTTTTGTTTTAAAAATAAATACAGTTTGATTTGAGGAGCAATGAATATTGTAACTATCAGCAACTCTGTTTTCTGTGTATCTCATTTAAATTACTATTTTGTTTGTTTTATAATTTTGCTTATGTTTAGTATCCCTATGGAGTCTTATTTCCTACTTTCAACTTCTCTGAAACATCTGTAATCATAATACCATATATATGCCTACATCTATTACTTCAATAAAAATTATTTGAGCACATATTGTGTGCTAAGAACTGCGCAGACATGAAGACATTTTTAACTGTCATCCTCTCTTACTCTGTTTCTACTCTCACACCTGTTGTCTTTTTTACCTTTATGGGTCACCAAGTCATAAAATTACTACTCATTCACTATATATACATCTTTGTCTTCTTCTTGTATGTAAAAAAAGAAAAAAATATATATATAAACACTTCTTTTTATCTTTTATCAATAACATCTACTAAAGCAGGGTATTTCTTTAAGCTGCTGGGCTTGAGCTAATATCATAGAAGAAGGTAAATTTTATTTCATATTAATACCTTAATTATTACAGTCTAGAGTATTATTGAAGTTGAGTGCTGTTTCTTGCAAATTATAAGCAATTTTGACAGGAAAATTGGAAAATAAAGTTTAAAAGTAAAATTAGCATCTGTATCTTCTATACAATTTCTAACTAAATATAGCTATATATTACGTATGTATGTCTCTATATCAATATCATATGTAGTGTGTGTGTATAAATATACACATACACAGAGAAAGAGAGAATACACACATCTGAAGAAGATATCAGTCCAATGTAATTCTTAAAATGGACAAATGAAGTCTCTAAAACTAGAGTGCAGTTTTGCATATTTCATGTTTTGATAGGTATTTATGCAAATTACCATTTCTTTTCCCATTTTGGAGATGAATGCACAAGTGTCTAGCTTACCATTTTTTATTTTACTATTGCCACAAATTGTACAAGATCTCATTAAAGTTCCATCCCTTATTCAAAGTGCACATTTCAGTTACTCTTAAAAAATGCATTTCTGAGGTTATTGCTCACAGTCTTGTTAAATGATGAATTCTGCATTGCTTTTGGAAAGAAACACACAGCACTTAGCAAGCGCTCTGCTGAGCAAATTCCTAAGTTTCTGAGATGATCTTTCTTCACTCTTCCCTCAGTATTTCTAGATTCTCTCTGCTGCAAGTACTGAAATAAAATGTTATTTAGTAAACGCACAGAATTGCTCGCAAAAATTATTTTTTCTTATAAAAATGTGTTGCATTCAGGAAAATTAGCTCAGATTAAAGCAATAAACATTGAGGAACTTGTGATTAAAAATCTAGTAACATATTTGAACATTTGTCATAGCAGTTATGAAAATGCCTATTTTTCATTACAGATATAAATTAATACATTTCCTTAATCTAGATGCAAATATGATCATTTTAATAAATCTATTAATATTCTTATAATAATAATAGTTAAATATGTTAGGTGAATTGATCACTGATAATATATGTAGCCCTTTCATCATTAAGACAATCTTTCTTCATTGTTATGAACACAGATAACATATTCTTAGTATTTGTCAGTTTCATCAAATCTATCAATATCTATCAGTTTGTTTCTAAATATGGTCCTGAGAAAAAATAATACACTACAACATGTGTTCTTAATATGCTAGCCTATTGATTTAAGAAGTGGTTCTCTTACGACATATAAATAAGGAAAGTAGCTTATACTAGAATGGGCGATATAGAATTAAGTCATTTCCCAACTGTTTCCATATGTAGAAATTGAGTCATTGGTTAATAAAAAAAATTAAGTGTTGGGTAGTAAGGAATGTATGTAGAATTGATAATCCCTTTGATTTCAAAACCAAGGTAAATATTTTTATTTGACAGAAGGGCTTTTGTTTCAATAAGTCAACTTGCCTGAAATGATCTTTGTTAAATTACTCAGTAATATTTGAGCACCCACTGTGTAATGTCCTTTACAACAGATGCTACAATTCTATCCTCTATCCCACCTTCTCATTTCTCCAAAGGAATTTTCCAGGGCAATACATATGTTTTTATCATCTCTGAAAAATGCTGACGAAAACTAGAGTTCATGTGTATGAGCACCCTGGTCCCTCTCTTTGTCTGCAGAGAGCACTCAGAGGGTTGTTTATCCCTATCATGCTATAAATGTCTAAGAGAAGTTTATTGTTAATAATGATGAGGATGGTAGTAAAAATGTTTAGTGTTTGATCTAACTCAGTTCAAAATCTTTTGTCAACTCAAAATCATGCTGTCTAGATAATGGTAACTGTGATCCAGTTTTTTAGTTCTTACGGCAACCAAGGAACCCCTTTAGTGTGCTTAGCCTCTCACTAGTGCATGCCGCTGAATTAGCTCAAGGTTTGAGGGCAAGTTGTCAGCTAATGATGCCTACAGGATCAGGTAGAAGAGCTAAACACTCAGGACATGTCGGTGTAAAGGTCAGTGATTCTCAACACTGGCTGCACATTAGAACCACCTGGGAACTTTTAGCTCATACTGGCATTCTGGGTGGAAGCTCAGATTAATTCAAACAGAATCTGAGGCAGAGAGATCTTGGACATGGGTGTTTTTAGAACTTCCCGGGGGGGGGGGTTCCTAATGTGTAAACGGGGTTGAGAAACAAGGGAGTCCTTCTTAGGCAGAAAGGGGAGAACTATGCCACTGATTTCACCTGCTCCATGAACAGATCTTAGTTACAGAGGCTTTAATTTGTTCTCAAAGTGAATCGAGGGACCAGCAGCATCAATGTGTGGGAACTAGACCGAAATGCAAATTTTCAAGCCTCATGCTGGACCCACTGAAATGGAAACTCTGGGGTTGGAGCCTAGAATTCTGTGTTTTAAAAAGCCTCCCAGGTGATTCTAATGTACATTAAAGTTTGAGTGTCATCATTTTTGGTTACGCCTAGGCTAGTATAGATATATGGAATCTCACAGTTACAGCTCTCCTCATTCATCACACAGGTAGCGTGCACTTAAATAGAAGGCACCTGATCAAGCAATCAGATGTACCTGTTCTCTGAACGTCTGTTCCTTCCTTGCCAGAATGAAGAAGTTCACTTAGATAACATTTTATTATTCTAAGAACCTTCCAAGAGTAATGAGTGATCTGTCATATAGATCCGCATCCAAAAGTAAATGCTCTTCCAAAGAATGTTTTCTAAATACGTATACTTATTTTTTTGTTGTTATAATCCCTGAAGCAAAATGGCTTCTCCCAAAGTCCTGAGTAGTTTTACAGAACAAACTGCTTCTTCTCTGTTAGTCAAAATTAGATGCAAAGTAATACATCCCCAGGTGTTTTCTTTTCTTGTCTGAGGAACAAAATTGGTATTAAGAAAAGATAAATTTTATACTCAGCTACTGAATCAAATAA